>JAOTRR010000033.1:10995385-11007124 GCA_028570945.1 Gogo arcuatus
ATATATACACACATACATACACACACACACACACATACAATCATTGGTTTAAAATTACACTAACTGTAGAATTTAACCACTTATCTGGAGGAGTCAAATACTGTATCCAGGCTACAGTAATCCTGTAGCACTACAATGCAATCAAAGACTTTCTGGTAGGGAGATGATTCTATATTAGGTAAAGGGATTGAATGTCCGTGATGGACAGACATTTTGTGGGACAAAGTGTACAAAGTAAATTTATTTCATTTCATTACAAAGTAGAGGTATTTCTGAATCACCCAGAAGATATAAAAAGGAACATGAAAGCCAGTATATATCTGATTTAATTATTATTTGAAGCTTAAAACATGGTAATTGGGTTTTGATGCCCAGACTGATGCCCAACACACTTGAATATGAAAATACATAAAACAATAAATAGACTAGTCATAGTTATTTTTTCTAATAACGTTTAGTAAAGTTTACATTTTTTTTTCTTTAGTAAAGATTACATTTTTTCAATTTACATATAATCAAACCTAGGACTAATGAATAATACTGAGAACTCAAGAATACCATATGGCTTTGGAGTAGTCCAGAGGGAAAATGAGAGGCTGCAGAATGTCAGGATGACTAGCTGCTACTACTACATAAAGCCTAGGAAAGGAGTACACCATCAGGGCCAAAGGACTACAGCAAATTGCTATGGTTCATAATATGTAGAAACACAAATATGACCCATTTTCTGTCAGTGACACATACCACCTCTGTTCTATTAAGTCTTAGTGAGAAATTAAACTTGTGCATAGTTACAGTTAACTGGGAACAATAGAAACATCAAGAAAATAAACAATAAAATCACAAATAATGATAATACAGTGCCATTTACATACTTGCAGCTCATTTCCTCGTGTGACTATAACCATGAATATTTTGCATAGTTGTATACTATATGAGACTAATATTTGTATTTTTGTTCTAAATTAATTAAAATTAAAATTTCCTGCTTTTAAGCAACTAGCACAGGTGATATATTCAGTAAAAGAGACTCAATGTGACTATTTATACTTTAAAAAAAAACATTTTAAAGATAATGTAAAGTATATTCATTTACTATAATTGCATGTAATTTACTATCTTAATAAATTTGAGCAAGGTTTCAAAATCAACATTCTGTAACTATAATCGCATTAGTTATGGTTATAAAAATGGGGGAATGGAGTGTCAGAAAAAATATATGGCTTTTTATCACTATCTGAATCATCTATTTCATCTATTATCTATTTCATTTCTAAATGAAATGCCAAAGGAGATGCAGGATGATGTGAGATGCTTTTCATTTGTGTCCTGTTCATTTGCATAATATTGTACATAAATGTACAAAAGAGGACAAAATCTTCAAAGTTGTCAAAGATGCCCCCAAACCAGAAAACAGCACATAAATAAAAGATTGTCAGTGGTGGTCAGTAAGGTGCAAACCTCTGATGCTCTGATTTTTTGATGGTGGCTGAGGCAGGGATTTTTGTGGTGTAGGGAGCGAGGCCCGGCGAGGCAGCAGTGTGCACGGCCAGCAGAGGGACAGTTTTCATGCCAAGCAGGCTGGAGACTGGAAGAGCATAGTGGGTAGTAGGGATGGAGGGCAGGGCCGAGGGTGAGTGGACGTTAATGGCCGAGGGAGCAGCCAGCATGGCTGCAGAGGCAGGAGAGGCAGACTGGGAGAAACTCAGGCCGAGGTCAACGGTAGTGCTGGAGGAAGAGGAGGCAGCCTGGATGCTGAGTTTAGCCATCTCTAAACTGCAAACACAAACACATACCCACACACATTCCACCACCACAGGGCAGGGAGGGACGGAGGAAGGCAGGACAATGTTAATAGTTAGAGTAGGAACAAAAGAGGGTGGATGTTAAACAGGAAAGCAAGAGAAATGGGGGTTAAGAAAAGAAAAATCAATAATGGGAATGTTATGTGTTACAGAGAGAAACAATGACTAGGATTTCACATGCCTTGATACGTATTAATGAAGCTGAGGGGTGCAAACATAGGTGGGATTAAACAAATGGATGGAGCATGAAATATTTAATTACAGTGATATACTAAAAGGGCCAAATTCTTATAAGCTGAAAATACTGCAATACCACTTATATCTGTAAAAGCCAGAGGGCTCATGTTTGGCTGCCAGGGGTTGTCTTACCTGGCACTGATGAGGTACTGGGCCAGGCAGATGCTGGCTGGTGAGCCAGTAATGGTGACATGACGTACTGCTGAACCATCTGTAGCACTGGCTATCTTGATTTGGGCTCCAGACATCTGGCGAATTTCATTGATCTTAGTGCCTTGTCTGCCAATAATGCAGCCTATGAGCTGAGAGAAGACAAGGGTAAGTGGCACATGGCATGATTTATTGGGAACCTCTGAATGCTAAGTAATAATAATAATAATAGTTTTACTAGTGCTGCACAGCAAAGAGTTGTATTCACACACACTAATCACAGACCTTTTTCTTGTCATTATTGTGAAGATACAGGTGTTGGGAAAAGTAAGAAATGTGAAACCGTTAGCCATCTTGGTCGGTTTAATTAAATACTAATGCTTTATTAATTTCTGACGCTTTGTTATGGTCCCGCTAATGCCTGTGTGCCACAGTGAGAGATTAACGTCACACTGGTGACAGCAGCAATGAAAAGGGATAAAAACAAAAGCTTAAACATCTTCTGTACCTCCACTGATCTCACAGCAGGGTCTTATGTGACACTGAGGTTATTACTGAAATGTGACCTGCCATGAATACTGACAATCAGTCAAATTATGAAAGTTAAAGGCTAATGTATGCATTTCATGCACAATGCAATTCTGCTATCAAAAAGACTGACCTCATTAGGTATGCTCAGCTCATGAGAACTTGGTGAAACTGACATATCCAGACCTATGTAGGAAATAGACAGCAAAAACTCACAAAACATTCAACAAGGCCATATCAAGTGGCTAAATATATGATATAATATGGTCTACATATTATAAAAATATAATAAAGCTAACTCAAATAATCTGAATCAATAACACTACTTTACATCATGTAGAAAGCAGTAGGGCTTTGCAAGTACACAGTGCCAGACATGAAAAAATTCCTAATCATATTTGTACTGCAATGAATAAACTAACTTTTCAATTAAATATCTAACCAGAGGCAGTCTCTTGGACAGTAGTGCCTTTTTATTATAGCAGTAATAATGGTTGGCCTGTTGCAATGTGTGACTGTTGCAGAATATGTGTGGTGGTGTGAAAGGGATGGAGATGAAGGGTACTCTTGTGGACAGATCAGGTCAAGGGTGCACATATTGTTGCACATGAGAAGACCAGATCACACAGACACATCACAAAGCCTCCACAATGCTATAAGAACTCATGACATGACAATAAGCAAAAACGTCACATGAGTCATGAGAAATGGTCTAAGCTAGTGAAAGATACAGATGAAACACATGCCATCTCATGACTTTGATGGACGTAAGATGACATGAATTTGTCTTCCCTTTCATCAGAGAAGAAAAAAAGTAAAACTTAGCATGATAGATAGTGATTAATAACACATGCAGAGAGAGAGAGAATATAGTAAAGAATAGATTGGGGAAACAGAAAGGAAAAAAGAATATACAGAAAAACCAACCAGACAAAGATGTAGAAAAATGGACAGAGTGACAAAGGGAGAGAAAAACTTCCCCAGGGATCTTTGGGTACGTACCAGGGAAGGTAGGATTGCTCTGCCCAAGGGAGGTAAAGGGGATATGCTGCATAGCCAACTGGTGAAGCTTGGTCAACTGCAGGGCAGGAAGGGAGGTTAGAACTAGCCAATCAAATGGACTTTTTTCAGAGGAAAACACATCTACAGACAAAACACAGCCAATATTCATGCTCATAATTAAAACTGTTACTAGGGTTTGTTAGAATTTAGAACCCAGAATAACCTGGCATCATGACTGTAATCATATCTGAGTCTATTAACAAACTTTTGTGACAACACTCAAGGTTATGAATAAAAAAAACAATGGAGGAAAAGGTGTTAGTAACACCAGGCATTAGTCATATGAATGAGAAAAAAGTGTTTTAACACTTTTGTGCATTCAGAGAAGCTGCTATATAAGTACTGGTCCCTCTGTCAGTAGTTTAAGGAGAAAGGCATTGAGACGTGTAATGGAATGCACTGGTAAAGGTATAGTGGTAGAAAGGGCAGAAGGTGGTTCGGGAAAGTGTAGCGATGACTGTAAGGAAGAAACATCTCTGATAAGACAGCAGTATTAGCACTCACATCTTGGGGAGGAATGGTGTATTGTGCTGGAACAGCAAAAGTCTACACAAAAGAAAATAACATCAGGCTGGTTAGGATAAATGAATAACCACCTTATACATGAATACAGTTCTTTGTCTTTGACACAGTTGAATGCAAGAGAATTAAGTTGCAGAGGTTTGTGACTAAGAATCTTCTGTGGCACCCCCAGTATTAACCACAAGGGGTCACTGTGTCAATATGTCCAACAACCACCTGGGCTGGCTCATTTAATGTTTATGAAATTCTGATGCCTACTTTAATGCTTCAAGAGGGATGTGCTGCAGATCTAAAAATGGCTAAAAGTCTACAGGGCCCTAACATGCTCAATCAGCTTGCCATGTCAATATTTTACACCTCTCACTCTGAAGGTCACGATTGCTGTGCCTTACAGGCAGCCTCTTAAACAACACACAACCCTTTATAAATTAAAGGTCAAAGCATCATATAATGCATAATCACACACACTGACCACTATTCTTGTTTTCTGAAGAGAACAGAATAGAATGCTGCGTATTGGCTGAGAAACAGTGATTGAAAAAGGCCTGCTGAGATTCTCCTACTGCACTGACAGTCCTGGATCAGAAATTCAGTGAAGCCACCCAGAGCAAGCCTTATCTACATGTCTTCGAGCACAGAAGCAGACTACTAACCACCGTGCTGTGAGTATAATACTGATGAAAACTGAGGGAAATATTTATTCAGCCACACTAAATCATTAGCCTGGATATCCACACTAGGCTCCCCACTAAGAATGCAGCTACGCAGCGATTAATGTTTAACTGCAACCACTGAATCCATAATGATGCTGAATTCATAAACTAATAGCTGCTGCTCAGAGGATCTGTGAAATGGATTGAAGGACTCACAGGAGCTGTATGTGGTTGGGATAAAACTGTAGGATTGCCACCGGAGGATGGCTTGGGCCGATAAGGAATCGTTGCTCCTTTAGGTGGTGACTACACATAGAAAAAAAAGAAAGATCATTCAACAAATTCAAGGAGAGAATACTTTTCTTAGTGCACAGTATGTGTCCCTCTGCTGGGAAGCCCCAGAGTGCTGGTAGACAAATTAGGCAGGACAGAAACAGGAAAAAACATGTGCTTAACATAATAAAATAAAATTCAAATAAAGCGTGTAGGTGAAAATTATGTTAGATACTTTCCTAAGTTTGATAATGCTGAAACAGGAGGGAAATCATCCATCTCTAAGTGGTAGTTATTAAATTTTACACACACACACACACACACACACACACACACATGTTTGTCTTACTATCCTTGTGCAGATATTGCACTGGCAATCATTAATGCAACTAATTAATGTTATGTCTCTACACAAAGCAGTTTTCCTTCTGGGGACCAGCCAAATATCCCCATGAGTTCAAACCTGTTCAAACATATGATCCTCACCAGGATATATAAACATGCCCACACACACCAGTCACTAATGTCCTACTAATTATCCTGAACCGTTTAAAACTGTTCAAAATAAATATAAATATAAAGCTAAAAAGCTTCTCAAGGTTCCACTGTATTGCATTTTCTTGTTCGCTTATTTTTATTCATTTTTCATCCACATTTTTAGTAACAACATCCTGTCTTATCAACCTACTGTAATTCTTTGTACTGTAATCCAAGGACTATTTATCATTGAGACTCTCGGTCTGCTATACAATATTAAATATCAGTAAGTACTACACCAAAACAATTTGTGCTTCTCATTTCTTTTTACTTTTTACCCTTCATTAGGTCAAACAGTGAATCTGACAAATCTAAACAACAGTCAAGAAGCTCAAGCGCTTGTGTAAATAACCACTACAATGCCATGTCTTGGAAATCGTTTAAGTTTAAGTCTCTGTGGATCTTAACATGTGCTCGAATCATGCGACATCTATAATAAAATCCTGTTCCACACTGATCCTAGCCTGAGGCAACGTCTGTCCTCCTGCTGTTTAGTCCACAGACTCTCCAGAACAAATACACACAGGTTTTAGCCAAGAATTCAAAATAAGGCACCTGCTGTGGAAGAACTGAGAGAAGACAAAAGGTCCAGACAAAGAACTGATTATGGCAGAAAGCGCCGTTAACGGTTCATACGAGGAAGTAAACAAAGCTAGCGGAGCAAGCTCAGCACTTGCAAAACGTTCACGTTCTTAAAGTGGGGCCGAGGATCAACTACTGTATATCAACTACTATAGTTAGTATTTAGGCATATATTTATAAACCTAACTAACTGATCATTTGAGTTGAAGTGATTTCATTCATTCATCTTCAGTAACCACTTTATCCTGGTCAGAGTCATTGTGGAGCCGGAGCTTGTCCCAGGAACCCTGGGCGCAAGATGGGAATATACACTGAATGGGATGCGAGTCCAACGCAAGGCGGCATACACACATTCACACACTCATTCACACCTAGGGGCAATTTAGAGTCACCAATTTGGCATGTTTTTCGAAGGAAACTTAAAAACTTAAAAAGAAGAAGTATACAGAATGTTAACGTGGCTCTAACTGCTATTAACTGGAACTGTGCTGTTAAATATAATAGGAAATGTTTCAAATAGAATCTTGGTTGTTCTTGTGGACAGAAATGTCAAAAATTAAAAGCCCTATTGGCACCAATCAATCAATAAGATGCCTGATCTTTGCAATATTTAACATTCTGGTTTAATTATATTCATAAAATAAATCTGTGCTGTTTTGATAAATGTACTTTTTTTTTTAATTGGAGAACATTCACGGGACCACTGACATTTGAATTCCTCTGTTGTTACAGTATTAAACATGACCTGCCAGTGACTCCTCGTTGGGGATTACATCTTTGTCATGCTATGCCGCAGACTAGCAGGAGACGTTTGAGAACACTTGGCTCTTTATCATCATAACACTTTTCTATCTGTGATTTCGCTGTGGTTGCTCAGCAGCAGTGTCTGTAAACACTAAACCTGAGGCACAGGGTAACGCTGAGAGAAACAGACTTAAAGCTGTGTTTGAACGTGTAGCATTTTCAATTTGCCCTAATGATCGAGTGACGTGAACAGGGTCGACGAGCTGTGTAGTGTTTTCCAGATTTATTCCAAATGAGTCACGGGTTTGGCTCTGAGCTTGGAGTTGGATGAATTTGAATTCAGGCCAATACCTGCTGGCGTCAGCTTCTCTGCCCTTTCACTCGTCATTGCTGCTGTGCCCTTTAGTGATGTTCTTAACCTCAAACTACTCTGGAAGTGCTGTCATGCTTCAGCGGACTATAAATGAGTCTCATAAGAGCATCTTCTAAATGCCAGCAAAATGCAAGGCCACTGAGGAGCTGTACAGCTTCGATTTGAGTCCACTGTACACACGCTGATGGCATAATTATTGTAACATACTATAAAGGAAGTATACTAGGCACATGCGAGGTGCATAGTGTGTGTGTAAAATGTTACGATTGCTCTTAAGGTGGTATTTTTCTTTCTGAAAGTTCTGCCAACAAAACACCTGATCCCTTTAGAGATAGACTTTGGAATTTTCCACTTGAATGCTAGTTGCTTCTCAAGGTGTATTAAAGGAAAATTCCACCCTGAAACTAATTAAATATGCTTGCATTGAAATATTTGTATTGTGTTTAAAGGTTCTGCTGCTAAATTGTTGGTTGATGTTATATTTTCATTGTTCGTGTGAGAAGTTAGAGATTTTGTACTGCTCTGCTTGTTAGCACAGTTACAATGTTGTTAAATAGTAGAAAACTTTTCAGCAATCTTAAATATAAGGGATTACAGTTAGGTTTCGCTGTTAGATCCTAAAAGCAAAAGAACATGAGCTCACTCACTGTTTCCCAGCGACATTCAATTTCAGAAATCCAAAAAAAAAAAAAGTAAAAGTGACAGCAAACAGACTCAAAGTTCCAGAATGCAATGCAGTTATACAATGCAGGTTTGTCGAGTTATGGGTAGAGACTCGGCTCGGCTAGTTAGCGATATACGAGATGATGAGCACAATGCCAGTGACAGCGGTATTAGCATAAAATCTCTGGAATCTGATCAGTTTGAGCAGCGTGCACAGATGAGGAAGTGAGAGAGCTGAACAGACTAAAAGAATGAAGTGCTGCTGCACTGCAGTCAAGTCTGAATTTACACACAAAATAAATCTTTTGACAACTGAATATCACATACTGATTATAAAATTGTCCTTTAAGGACACACTATAGCAGATTTGGATAATCTTTTTGATATGGATAAAAGATTTGTCATATTTCCTGACATATTTCACAACAGTGATGTTTTATTCAACAGGCAACTACCGGTATTTGTGCATCAAATAAAGCTATCTTCTCTTAAGACAAAGTGTGTGCCTGTGCCTTTTTCTGAACATGTCTGCATCTATTAGGGCATATCCCTAATTCGTTCCCACCAAATTAATGAGAAACAAACATTTTGGGATGTGTCCTTAATCTCATTCATGTTCTTAAAACACAAACATGCTGCATTAATTAACCTAAGATCCACTACAGGATTAAGACTGTCAGGATTAAGTCAACACGTGGACATTTTGTTCTTTGTTCATAAGATAACTGGATAAAAAGACATACTGATTACAAAAAGGGCTTAACATTCTTTGTAAAAGTGTATTCTATTGAGTGCTACATATCAGCACAATTTGTTATTTCACAAAATGGGTACACTTATTGGAACCTATTACATCTATAAAGCAAAGTACAACCCCGATTCCAAAAAAGTTGGATCGCTGTGTAAAACGTAAATAAAAACAGAATGCAATGATTTGTAAATCCTTTTCAACTTATATTCAATTGAATACAATACAAAGACAAGATATTTAATGTTCCAACTGATAAACTTTATTGTTTTTTGTAAGTATATACTTGTTCTGAATTTGATGCCTGCAACATGTCCCAAAAAAGTTGGCAACATGTTGTAGGCATCAAATTCAGAATGAGTGTATACTTACAAAAAAACAATAAAGTTTATCAATTTGAACATTAAATATCTTGTCTTTGTATTGTATTCAATTGAATCTAAGTTTTTAAAAAAGGATTTGCACATCATTGCATTGTTTTTATTTACATTTTACACAGCGTCCCAACTTTTTTTGGAATCAGGGTTTTATTAGCAGATAGCTTAGCAGATACAGCTAGCTGTACCCACAGAACTTGCATGCTAAGCTAGCAATGGTACAGTGACCAACAAAATCATAATTTTTTATGGTAAATTATACACTTAAAGTGTGGCTACTATTAAATAAATTATTCAGAACATGATAACACACGTCTATGAATCAGATACTGAGCTTCCCAAATACAAGTTAGTATAGTTTTCTAGCGGTTAACTAGCAGGCTAACTCTGCACTACAGTATATTTATACAGTAGCAAAAACAATATCTGTAAAAGCTGTGGTAAAAGTGGATCACTAAATTGAACATTCTTGCATATCTACAACTTTTGTGACCTCATAGACAATATAAGGTTAAAAATAATCCTCTAGTAAGTCCTCTTTTTCTAATACCACAGAAAGCCAAACGTAATAGCATAGCTTTACAGGGGAGTGAGGAGAAAAGAGGGCATAGCGGTGTTCAATTTGCATGATAACACATATTCATAGTTCTTTGGATTCTTTATAAGGGTAAGATTTGTTCTTAAGGCATTTTAGTAGTTTTATGGACACTATTATTTCAGGGGTGTTAAAAAAAATCTGAGCTAATGTCCTGCCTATTGTATGCTAGTCAATAAACCCTTGTTACATCAAGAAAAAAATACTACTGACCCTATGGGTGGGCGATATGACAAAAATATTATATCATGAAACTTGAAGACATTTTTACAATGCACAATATATCATGGACAGTATCTTAGACAGTAATGCTGGCTTTAATTCAAATCACACGTTCATACTATATGAATGCGTTGGTTCTAATATGTTATCGTTTCTATAGTAACATCTCATTGACAGAGACTTGTTGAGGCTTCCTGTAAGGAGATATTTATTTACCACTGATGGAAGGAGTCTCCAGTATCAGCTTTGTAATGTTCAGTATGTTATCCTCCACAGAAAAGTCTTCAAGACAGAGGACGTTTTGCAAGTCTTACACATAACACATTGCAATTGTAATGTATCATTAGTAAATGCTATGAAACATAATAAATGAATTAATCAGAATATGACCTAAGTGGCTATTGAGACATAGCAGGGAGGAGCCCACAAACATCTCATGTGCAATTATTAAACCATTATAAGGCATATAGAAAAGGCATTAACAATGTTTCAGGAGTGGCCCTGTGGCATCTGATTAGCTGTAAAGGTGCAGGTCAGGTGGCATTAGAGATAAACAGGAATGAGAAGAATGAACAGCAGAGAGAGTGAAGAGAGGGTGTTGAAGCTAGGACACTGTTTACTATTCTAGGCGGGTCACATTCTGCATGCACAGAACAGCATGACGCAGCTGATTAGGACAAACTGCACTAGCCAGGAGGCTCATGGCAAAGGCAACAAGGATGGACTGCAGTAGCAAGAGAGCAGAAAAGGGCAGAGGTGTGAGAAATGGAGGATGATTTAAAAAAAAAAAACAGAAAATTTGCATGCATAACTGCAATGTATAATTATGTAGCTGTAATATGTGAGTAAATATTTGCTTTAAATGCAGTTATGTCTCTACATGAGAATCAATATCAGGTTATGCCGATAGCAGCACTGCACACCACATGTCCACGTCACGCACCAAGTCACATGATCACGAAAACCTGAACCACGTTTATATCAGTAGCGTTGTTGTCGATTGTCATATCCAAGCCATGTTCATGTCCATGCTTATCTAGCTTGTTTTTATATTATTTAGTCATAGTCTTTGTTCACAAATGTTTCACTCTTAATAAATTACTCGGCACTTGTATCCATCTCCCACCAATCCATGACAATCAACTGTCATATATTTGTCATGTGCTTTCTAGGGCAGGAGTTCTCAAACTTTTTGCAGCCTGGAACCCCTTTAACTGTAAAATAAATTCCACTGACACTCTCGGTACCGATCCACTTTATCAACATAATCCAACTATTCAAATATAGGCTCATTATTTAAATGTGTACACTAATATTTTGGCTATTTTCTTATTGCCATAGAGCTATTGATTCTTGAACTATCCCCTGACAGAACATATTAAGTTTACATTGACATTATTTATAGGCTACATGTTTTTGAGTTATTGAGATTTGAATTAAACCCATTCGGTTCCAGTAAAAAGGATAATAACTATAAGAACTCAATAATAAATATAACTTTGAAAATGGTGGGTTGTGATGTTCACCAATGTCACTAAATAAAAACAAATGACGGGCCCCCTGGTTATGCTTCCCAAACCTGACTTTGAAAACTACTGGTCTAGGGCTTATATGGGGAGAGCGGGGAGACTTGGGACAAGTTTTCAGCTTTTGTAGATTGTGTGAAAT
>JAOTRR010000033.1:11078255-11088944 GCA_028570945.1 Gogo arcuatus
AGTACATGTGACAAAAATAAAGGCTTCGGCCTTGGTTCTTCTTCTTCTTCTTCTGATTCAGAGCTTTTCAGACTCACAGGATGATGTCAACATTTGACATTTTGTCTTTTGATATCTTTTTTTTTTTTTTTAAATCAGGAAATAAATATTCTAAATAAAATCACCTCTAAATCGAGTTTATTTGCACTAGACATACTGTAGATAAGTCCTATACCTCTTTAGGAGCAACTGAAGGAGACAATGAAATTAAATTTATACTTAAGTGAGTCATTTAGTTAATTAGGTTTCACAAATGTTCCTTCTTTTTCACAAATGGCCAAATAGTGTAAATTAAGATCATAAAAGTGCAAATCAAAAAAGGATCAATTATATTAGGTTATATTAGTGAAAGAACCTCCGACTGAGATACTAAGTAAGGTGTGAAACACTTCATACCTAACCTTTGCACGTGCTGTTATAGGAAATCTATCAACCACAGGATATAAAGTGGAAGGCTGTCATCGTTCCCAACGCTGATCATTTTCCTCTAACGTTATATCCTGAAGTGTTTCACTCATTTTACACCACAGCCAATGACTGCAATTATTATTTACTAAAGAATGCACTTTTTAGCAGTTTATAGTGACATTAATGTTATGGAATGTCTGTGATACAAGCTAGTTCCTGTAATCAGTTACCTTATGACAGCTATAAACAGTTGTTTTGTCATTTTCTCTTGAAAGTAATGAGACAAAAAAAACAACAGCTTGTTACTGAGAAACTGCAAAACTTAAAGTTGCAGCTTTAACTCTGACTTTTACAGTACTGACACTGGAGACTCCTTCAAACATGTTAAATAAACATCTTCAACCTCCTAAAGATAATCTGTATTTTTGCGCTTTCCTCACCACAATGGTAGGTGCAATGTATAAATGATGATCATTTTTACCGCAAAGTTGGAGCGGTGATACGTCATCAAGATGCATTTAAAAACCGAGATCATTTATACAGCTAGCCCACTGTGCATGTTTCTACATCCAGCATGTATCTGTATCTCAAAAAAAAAAAAAAGGTTCTGGCTTTAGTCATCGTTTGGAGAAGATGGAAGAAAACGCACGATTTTGCTACGTAACATATGGAGGCTTTTCTTATTGGTTGCACTTTGAAAAGGTCAGAGTAAACTTGGTCAAACTTGATTTTTAGTGAACTTTGAGCACAGCACCAAAGCATTATGGCTTTATCCATAAGGAAACAATGGCTTCTCTGGCGCAAAGCAGGTTTGCCACTGATCATCTGATCATCTGATTTTAAAATCTGTTTATTATTACGTGGAACATCTGCCATTCAGTTACCGGTGTATGAGCTGTTACTATATAAGCAATAATGTATTAAAATGTACATTAAGCACATTAATATAAACTTATCGTTTATGTTACAGTAGGGACTACTGTGCGTGTTATTACACAAAAATAACACACCTTTTGAAAAGTCCGATTCGAGAATTTAACAGTGCTATTATACAGTATAATATTCTATAATAACTCTTATGCGTTTATAGCTACCTCTGACAGCTTTCATATCCTATGAGCTAGTTTACTTCAGCGCACTCCTTTAGCCCTGACCTCTGGTGTCATCATGCACATCAGTCACTCGTGCCATACCTACATTATATTAGATTTTTTTTTTCAGTTTTAGAGAAAATTCCTCATGTGAATTTCTGCCTCTGAGTAAAGACCCATGATTTGTTTCACTTGTGTGTTAATCTGTCTTGTGTGTCTGTCCTCAGAAAATGCGATGAGAGATTGAATGTTTTAATATCAATATGTTATGACATTACACTTTCTTATGTATCACTTCTCTTCAGATTGATTTCTTAGAATTAAATATTAATATTAATCTCTTTTCTCGTAAGTAGTTTTAAGGAGAGATAATAGAGCAGCCTGTGCTGCTTAATTTATTGTGATGTTGCTTATTTCTTCAGACGAAGAAGACAAAGACGAAGTTTTTCTGTGGGAGGACAGTCTATCATTAGTGCCATGTTTTACGAATGATGTGATGTCATCAACCTGGTGCTGATTTGGAAATACCCAGTGCTGCGTTCACACTCAGCACTTTTTTTTTTTTTTAACTGAAACACAGCAGTCTGTCAGCTTTCTCACTAGTTCTGAGGTTCAAAACTGCACTAAGATGCACTTCCTCTGTACAGTCCTCAAATTGGAATGATCCCAAACTCCTGGGGCTCAAGACTGCTGAGCGATTGCTGAGCTCCAGTTCAGATCTTAGCTTTTTTTTTTTTTTTTTTCTAACCCAGAAGTCCTTTGAAGGAGCCTCTGTTTGAACTGAGAGCACCCACACACTCATAGACATTAAAGCCATGAAGTAGAATGGCAAGGCTCGTGCCTGTCCACAGGGGCCGCTCATTCTGTGGGTTATTGTCCAGAAGGAAACGTTTGCCCCGTGGGGCGTAGGTTAGTGTGTGGTACACAAAGAGAGAGTGTCCGGTGTCCATCAGATTACCTTACAGCGTACAACAGAGAGCCTTTACCTGATTGGCCACTGGGGAGCTCAGTGGGCAGAACAAGACACCCTATTTGTCCTTGTAGACCCTTGTTTTATTTTGTTCCCATTCATTGTGGAAGTAGTACAAGGTGAAGAAACTGTGAGGTTTTTGATCATGTGATGAGATGTGAAGCAGGATGAGAAGGGAGCATTATGGCATTTCGGTTCATGCTACAGGTAAGGAGTGCACTATGGAGTGATTATTAACCTCCACCTGATACCTGAAATTAAAATTAAAAAAAAATGTGTTGGAGCTCTTTGCAGTCCTGAGAGTTGGGACAGGGCGCAAGGAAGGTCTAGGCTTTTCATAGCTGGACTTTAATCCTGAAATGGTGCTTCACCTGGGCTGCAGAGCCCACACAGACACACACGCATGCATACACTGAGAGTAAGCAGGTTTCATGACTCAGGTTACTGAAGTATCAGGATGCAAACTGGCTTATGTAAAGCAACCTGTTGTGGCTCACTACTCAAAGTTTTGTGTGAGCAGAAACGTCAGCGTTCATCAGCGTTCTGCCATAAACAAGAAATATACTAGATAATACGTCAGACAATCTAAGTTCCTGCTGTTGCTGTTTTGATGCATGTCTGAGTGGGAGATTTAGTTTAGCCTCTTGTTGGTATGTTAGCATGCACAAGATACATTCCAAGTTCAAAGAAACTAACACACTGGTATGAATTCCTAGGATGTTGGCCATGTTTAGCTGGAAAGAACGCTTTATTCCATTCTTTCTTTATTGATTTACTCACTAGGGCCCGGCCCTCGCACTCTGTAAAGCAGCCTGGATGTAATATCTCTGAAAAGAAAAGCGGCGTGCAAATAAAACTGAAAAGAAATGCAAACAAACGATGTAGAAAAAGCCCTCTGTGTTCATGGGTGCTGAATGAACACTACAGTTGAATCTGTTAAATTCATAGGGACTGATTTTCTGGAGTGACTGGAGGGGAATAGAGATGCGAAAATAATCGTTTTGGTGTTTTTTTAAAGCCTTTGTATCAATGTACAAACTGTTATAATTGGATTTGTACATCGGAAAGTGTGTTCTTGTGCATTTATTAAGAAAGGTTGGCAGTTGCAAACATTTTAATACAAAGATTAACACTATGAAGTACTGTACATTTGTGTGTGTATTTTTTTTTTTTTTTTCTCATGACCTAGAAAGAAATTATCTGGAAACTCACAGATAACCAATTTATAATCCTGGTTTGAAAGCAATTTAAGTCATAATGGGGAAAGTCTTAATGCATGGGAAGTAGGTGAAGCCTCTGAATGCATGCTTTTGTGTGCCTCCCACACAGCTTCCTAATCACACTGTTTTGATAAGGAACATCACTGTACATCCTCCTCTTCCTCTTATTTGTAAGTCAAAGCCGTGGCATTATTGTTCCAGTGGTATTGTTTGGAGTTCATGGCTTGACCTATTTCTCAGTATGGGGAGTTATTTTTGTTAGGGCAAGACTAATCATGCAGTGAAGTGGCAGCCACTGCGTCAGCATAATTGGACCGAGGGACTGATCACATGACCAGCATTCGTCCGGTCCTGTTTCAGGGTTTGAAAAGTTTGTGTTCTGTGTAAGAAATGTTTAAAGTTGCACTTTGTAATTTCGGAAAGTGTTTGTTATAAATCGGCGTTTTGACAATACCTTAGAAAAAATGTGATTCGCAATTTTCCATGCAGTGGCTCTAAGAATTGAGATCCACTGTGACCTTTTGCCAGCTTTCAGGGCTAGAAATGAGCTCCACCTCCAGTTAGACCAGAATATCTCAGCTTGGCCCCTTTACTCTGGCAGACCATGGGCAAGTTGTATGTATTTTGAATATAGTATAGGTATAGGCTCACAGGCAGCAAAGAACTCTACCTTTTAATTTCATTTATTTGCTTATAGGACATACTGAGGACATCTAAATAATATTTGACTCAACACTCTGCCACTTAAACCTGTGCAACTTCAGTTATTCTTGCTTTTACATTTATTTATTTGGCTGGTGGTGTTTTTTTTTTTTTTAAACTCCATTTTCTCCCATATTTGATCTTGGCCAGTATCCACCCCTATCATATGACTACCAACTGCTACTCATGCTGCATCACAGGGAAGCCTGATACAGGCTTGGCTGAAAGTGCTATCTGCCCTCTTCCACATACATGAGATTACAGATGCTGATGATTGGCTAGTGTTGCTGTGATTGATAGGGAAGAGAGAATATGCCATCCCTCCCATCCAGAGAGCATAGACAGTTTTGGCCATGGATGACTGTAGTATCGTCGGGATTCAAACTCACAATTTACAGGTGGTAGAATGAACACTTTTCTGTTGCGCCACATGGGAGCCCCCAGTAGCGACTTTCAGCAAACAACTGAGGATTAATGACTTTGCTTGCGGCCTTCTGGTAGTCTGGGATTTGATCTCACAACCTTCTTGTCCCAAGTGCTGAACCTTAACCGCTGAGACACTACATCCCTTGGTTGCTTGTATTATTTTTGAAATCTCCATCATCCAAAGAGTTATTATATCCAGATACCTCCATAGTGCAATAAAGTATTCTGCAGTTTCAGCCCCTTGTGTAGGCCATATATTTTTACTGTCTGGATGTAAGTGATATATACACAAGCAGTACACATTTGCTGTGTGAAGAGTGCAGCAGCGGGAAATCCATGCGTTATGGACGAGTCTGTGATAGGAGAGAAAAGTAATGGCAGCCTTCCTCACCAGGCCTGTGCTGGCCAGGAATGCCCTAAAAATACCAGCTCCAGCACCTCCCCAGTGCTTCTCTGTTTTCATCGTAGTAACAGCTCCTCAGCCTCAGTGTCTCACTCACTCACACACACACTTCCAGACTGAATGAGCTTTTGGCCTTAAGACCTGCAAATAACTGAGTCATTTTATTTGTTTACTGTAGAAATTTGAGTTGTTTATGAGGAATTTGAGAAGTGTTACCAGGTTGGTTTTGCACATTTCAACACTGGTGTGAGAAGTTACCAGTGCAACAACTGGAATATCTCACTCAAGCCTATTAAGGAGAAGGGTCTGGCTGCAGACTGGAGTTTCACGCTGGAGAGGAAACATGTGACCTCCATGCGACCTCATAACCTTAACTTTAACCCTAGGTCATGTGTTTCCTGTATTTCCTATTGGTTATTCCATTTAAAGTTGATTTTTTTTTTTAAAAGCCTTCAACCCCAGCTACTTCCTCGTTATTCTGAACGTGGAGGTCACATGTTTCTAGTCTAGCGTGGAGCACCAGTCTACATCCAGACTCTTTTGTTAAGAAGGTTTACATCATGGGCCAAGCACCTTTAGCTTTTATATTGGTGCTTTCTCCCAGCTCAGATTCTAAAAATGTCTGAATTTTAGACAAATGTTCAGAGTTTCTGAATGTTACATGTCTGGAAACCTTTGCTTCCTAGAATGTTCCGTAGAATTGTAGAATCCAGGGATGTAATGGTGTGAGAATACAAGGTGTTATAAATAGATACAAATACAGATACGAATAGCAGGATCACTAATGTTGTTTCTTTTTTTCTTTTTTTTAAAGATTGGGATCCTGGGGGACAAACAAAAAATTGTTTCGATGTGAAGATATGAAGCTAGCAGGAGAAACAAATGACCACATTCATTAACATGCATTTACAGTGCTTATTCATTTATCCTTAGTAACTGCCTGGTCAGGGTCACAGGGGTTTGTTTACTAGCTTGTTTATATTTTGGGAAATGGAACCAAATAAATTCATTAGAATATATTGCAAATGGGTACAAACATAAATAATAACTGCGCATGTGGGATTAAAAAGAACAGTTGAAACCAATTATGATCATGAGAGAGAGAGAGAGAGAGAGAGAGAGAGAGAGAGAATTCACAGGCATTCTGACAGTGCTGAAATTTCTATATCTGGGTTTTTTTTCTAGTGTTTCCAAGACATAGGGGTAGAGTTCACATTTAAATTTAACTTTAAATTTAATTTAAAAAAAAAAAAAGAGAGAAAGAAATCCCCTTCCAGGTTAGACCATGCCCATTTTGGATTTAAATCTGAATACAGATATGGATACAAATATTTGGAGCACTAAAGAGATACAGCTACAGATAGTGTCATTGTATTCCATCATGTCCATAATATTCATTGTGTTTACTAGAAGATTCCAGCTCAACGGGCCATTCTTCTGGTGTTCAGCACAGAAGTCCGAAAATGTCAAATAAATCATGGGTACAATGTTGATATTTTTAAAAATATATAGAATAGGTTCAGTTAGCACTCAATGCTAAGTGGAATTACTTTGTGATTTTTGTTGCTGCAAGTCTTTTCTTAGTAGTTTATCAACACATCTGAGGGAAATATTGATATCCCTAACAATTCCGTTGTGTTTTCATTGTCACTATGCCTTTACTTTGTCCGTATAAATAATTAAATGGCTGTGTGCTTGCTTGCCAAATCATTAGCCTTGGTTTTTAACTATGCTTGGCATTCATTTTGTAAAAAAAAAAATTACACTAGAACTTAAAAATAGCTGAGTATTTTAGAAACTCTGGGTCAGGGTTAGGGTTAAGTATTTTGTATTGTTTGCAGTGTAGAAATAGAAAAGCTACATTTAACAGATTAAATTCAGATTTTCTACAATGCTCAGTTATTTTGTATTCAATGCATTTTTGGAGTGATAGATATTATTATTGTTGTTGTTGTTGTTGTTTTTAAAGGTGCGTAAGGTACGATTAGTACTTTTTTTTTCCTCCAAGATGAACCTTTCTAAAGGTTAAGTAGGTGGGATCAACATTTGAATGGGTTTTTTTGGCTTTTTTTGTTTTTTACTTCCTGAGACCACCCCAATTCTTACCCTGTTTACAAAGCTCCACCCCCAGGATCTACGGTGGCCTGTAGAGTCTATAAAAAAAAAAACGACAGGAGGCCCATCCAAATACAATCATTCCAGACTGATGGTCAGTTTTCCAAACGGGTTTTCTCAGACACTTAATACACTTGTGCTGAGGCCATGGCTTAAACCGTTATTATTGATCATGTTCTACATATTTTCCTGGTTAGTTGTACAAGTAAGAATTTTTTTTAAATGACTATTGCACCTTTAAATTTACTGTCGGCAGTGTTCTCGGCTCAGCTGGTTTATACCACTTGAACTCCAAGCATATTGTGTTTGCTAGATTTTATCTAAAATGTTAGGAATGTTTTTTTTCTAAGGACATTACGAAACAATCCAGTATTACATCACGTTTTCAGACGTTTGCATGAACATTGCTTGTATAATCTTACAACCTAACCTTCTTACAGAATGTCTAATACATTCCTGAACATTCTCAAAACATTCTCTGATAGTAGTTCAGCTGGTTGTTTTTGCTGTGGCAGTCTTTGTACGGTTGAGTGCAAAAGTTTGAACACCCATTGTTCTTGGATGAAGGGGGGAAAAGACAGTTGTGTGTGGGTGTGTGTGGTTTTTTTTTTTTTTAAACAATTTATCTAACTAATTTTATACAGTTAAATATGAAATGACCATGAAAATGAACAAGGCAACAATTCACAACATAACAGATTTTGTTACCTTTTTGTTACTTGTGAAAATAACGTCTTATTGGGAAAAATGTCTTGGTATAACTCTATGTAACCTTATTTTTGCACATGGACTAGTGAAAGCTTTTTCCGTGCACACCAATTTCAGTTTTACCTGTATTCATTTCCATTTTTGTATTCTTCATTTCCATTAACATGCTTTAAAGCAGATATGGAAAGCAATTATCAGCTATAGTGGTGCCACTATTTTGAGAAAAGAGAAGTGTGTGTATGTGTATCGTTAACAGCTTTCTACATTACAGCATTTGCTGCCAGGAACCTGTTCATGATATAAATTATATGTCACATTGCTGGAGCGCCACTGTGACAGGGTGCCTAAGTAGTGTGTCAGCTCTCTGATGCTGATCTCTGATCTGCAGACGCTTGTTAAGGAGCGGTATTATTAGCGGAAGGAGTGGTGGATAAGGAAGGTGGATTTGTCTACTTGAGCTGTTTATACACACTGTAGAAAAGATACCTACACCAGTAGTCCTGACTGACCCTCTCTCCTGATCGACACTGAGTGTGTGTCAGCAGTCTGAATCAATGTGGAGGTATTTAGGCTGCGCCACAGCTGACACCCATCCGTCCTCACCTCCAGATAAAGATTTATTCCGGACAGTGGATTAAATGTGCCAGTTATCTCTTCTTCATTTAGATATTGACACCTAGTAGGTCCGTCAGACACCTCGGGCTGTACTATCATAATAATAAGCACTGTGTAATAAATGCTGTAGTGTAAGTTTAAATATTAAAGTGTACATTAGAGTTGTAATAATACCATCTCTTTGGATTCAGTACCAATAACAAAACAATATTACAGAAAAGTCATTTCATTGTGCTTAAAACTAATACAGGATGGAATATACTGTTTTATGCCACATCCCTACATATGATCTACATAATCTAATGCAAAAAAGTGCTATTATTTAACAAAGATGTATAATGGTGTAGCTTTCAGTGCAGAGAGGTTTATTTAGCATTTATGGAAGGAGTCTCCAGTTTCAGCATTTTGTAACGGTCAGTAAGTTTTCCGCCATAATAAAGTCTTCAGGACTTTGCACTTTCTGGTTTCTTGGTATCATGATGCACTGGTTTTTTTGTTGTTGTTTTTTTTGCTTTGTTAACTTGGAGAGAAAAAAGTTGCACCACACCACCCCATTGTGGATTCCCGTCACTACATACCCCATGTTTATATCATACATCATGTCATATATCAATGTCATGTCATTGTCAGTGTCTGACATGTCATGTTACTGTCATGTCATGTCATATCATATCAATGTCATGTCATATATATTAATGTCATGTCATATATATCAATGTCATGGAACATGCACATGTAGGCTAACTAACATTGTTTGATGCTGGAACTGGGGATTTGCTAAGTCGGAGCATCTATTATTCATTTGCGTCATATTTGAAAATTGAGGTCAACATCCATTTAGGATATGAAACTTTAATTAGGATTAGTTCAAGATCCTGATGTAAAATGTGATTAAACAATTTCGGTCATCATGGGAATTCTCTGAAACTGGCAATTAAAAAGAGTCACCACAGAATTAGTATCTTATTAAAGTTCTCCCCTGCCAGCCTGAAATATTAAACAAAGCTTTAATAACAAATTAAAAAATAATGCAGAAGAAGTACAGATGAGTCTGATGCTCATCCAAAATTGATTAGTAGCAGCCTGCTACAGAAATATCACATATTCTGAACGCCAGCTAAATTAAAAGCTTAAAGACAAACTCTTTCAGAGTTCATTTGTGTCCAACTGGACATATATAAACACTGTAGGTGTTCATTCAACACTGGGGATAGACTCAAGACAACTGTGTCTGGTAGAGGTGGAGACTGAGACACAGTGGGTGTGTCTATGCTGAACGAGGCTGTAGGTAAGATGCTGTACAGACAATTTATGTATATAATAATGATTATTAATATCCGTTCCAAATTTCATTACCCAAGGTTAATCATTACATTAATCTTCATTGAGGAGCAGTGTATGTTTCTGCCTAACCTCCATTAGCTGGGTGACCATATCTGTATTCTGTGAAGGAGCTGTGTGTGTGTGTGTGTGTGTGTGTGTGTGTGTGTGTGTGTGTGTGTGTGTCTAATTGCTAAAGACCATCATTCTCTTCTCGTCATGGCTTCTTATTGCATCTTGCACATGATAGTGAAGCCTTTATTTGGAAGCATCCCTGTTCGAGTGGACAAAACAAAGGCCATGCTTGTGTGAATGTCATCCATTGTGCTCCAGTTTTTCTGCCAGTGTGAAGGCTTTCTCTATTTATAGGCATCTCTTTTGCGATGACAAGCTGAGCTCACTTCACTTGGTGAGGGTGTCCTAATATTAGGCAGAAAGAATTCATATGAAGTTTTCAATTCATGCTTGGTGACTATAGGAATATGTACTATGTGTTTTAATCTAATTATGCACTTGTTTTGTCCATTGTATTATAGTTTATCTCTATACAAACTATAGTTTGTTTCTGTTTTGCAACAAACACCCACCAGCCAGCTCTCCTCTATCATTTTTTTTTCTTTTAGGAATTTTAAGCCTTCATTCATCACATGTACCTTTAGAGCACAGTGAAAT
>JAOTRR010000033.1:11101343-11111579 GCA_028570945.1 Gogo arcuatus
ATATATGGCTGTAATTCTTCACCCAGCATAGGTGTAAATATTGTTCAAATTAGAGTTCTTGGCTGCCTGCCAAGCAAATAAGGGGGTGGAGCTAATGTCCAGGCTGGAAAATGTAAATAGAATAAAGGAATGAAGAAAGAACTATCTAGATCCATTACATGTTATTTTGAGTAATCGGATTTTTAAGGTATCTTTTGAAATAATAGTTAATTTTAGAAATACTGGAGTAGAGGGACAAAGCAACAAAAATGGTCACTTTCCATTGACTGACTGCATTATATGTTTTTGTTTTACAGTGATTATATTATTGTTAAAACTCTTGTAAAATTAATTACTAAACAAAAGCTTCAGTGGAGTTCGGAATGTAAAAATGTTACTCAAGAGACCATGAGCACTGGTCCATCCTAATGCAAATACCCCTGTGTGCTGCCACTCATATGTATTCACAACCAGTGAGTAATATTTTGTTTGTAAGTCATTAAGGTGATCTTAATATTCATATGTTTCTCTACAGAGCTCAGGAATGGAGGAGACAGTGTGGGAGCAGTACACTGTGACTCTACAGCGGGTATGTCCCTACTTCCATTTACTTGTCTAAGGCTTGCAGTGTTTTATTCTTGTGTATTATTCCTACTCTCTTTCCTCCATAGCAACTGTCTTATCAGTTTACGTGTCAGGCAGGCATGCTGAGAGTTTCTGCTTTCCTCTTCCCGGCTCTCTCAGAGAATCAGCTTCATTCATCTGTCCTCTCACCACACAGGAATAGCTCCTCTCATCTTCAGCATGAGAAATCACCCAGCTGGCCAGAGCTTTTCACAAACACCTATGTAAACACACGCATGCACACACATCCATTTCCTGACCAACTATTTCCTGCCATCTTCATGTATAATATATCGAGGAAGTGGTTAAGCGTGTTGACATGTGCAGCGGGTGTGCCACATCAAGGGGGATCTTGTTCTGTTTCGAGAACACGATGACCAGGGCAAAGGGAGGAAGCAGTTGCAGGATGCAGTTTGAAGCTGGGGAGGTTTGAACTGAGCAGGAAGCTGGCAGAGTTCACAGCAATTTCCCATGGCAGCTTTTAAAACCCCTGTTTATCTGACTAATCAATAGTCTGCACTTATCATGGTGTTGCTAGACTGTCAGGTTTTGCTCCTCTAAAACCAACTTTACACTCGCTCTCATTTTATTGACCAGTGAATGTTTTGAGTCAACACCCGGTCTCTTTCCATACTGTAAATACATGCATAAATGTCTTGCTCAAGGGCATGATGGAGGTCTCACTGGAACAGCAAGGTGCTCTATAACCAGTAGCCTGTCACCTGGGTAATTTCCCATAGAGCAAAACTAGGACATGAGCCAGTAGGTTATTTGTTTGGTTATTTGTCTGCTTTAACACACCTACTAAACTATCGCATTCATTCATCTTCAGTAACCAGGGTTGTGTTGGATCGGGAGCCTATCGTGGGAACCGGGTGCGAGGTGGGACTATACCCTGGATGGAATGCCAGTCCATAGCAGGGCACTCCATACATTTACACACTAATTCACATCCGAGGGCAAGTTTTTGGGAGGTGGGTGGAAACTGGAATACCCGGAGGAAACGTGGACACATTAAGTACATACTAAATGTAAACAGTAACCTGAGCTCAGGATCAAATCTGGGACTGCAGAGTCCCAACAGTACCTGCTGTCCCACCCTGCCACCCTAAACCAATTCAGGTGTGTTAGAGCAAGAAAACCACCAAACAGTACTGGACCTTGGTTCTCCAGGAGTTGAGTGACGAACCATATTCCTGAATGGTATAGTCAGCCATTTTTGTGGGAGTTAGTTGAAGTTAACTGGTTTGAAATTCAAATTTCAAAGCAATATAACCCCAGTGTTCTCTCCAACATCACAACACCAAAACACATGTACAAGTGCTGTGCAGACACCTTTTTGTCTGATTAGTTAAATATTGGTTGTCCATATAATGTAGTTTGTTTGTTTTTTTCTTTCTGTGAACAGATATTTTATTGCTAGCTGCCTGAATATGAGGAGAACTTTGGTTTAAAAATCACTGACCTCAAATTGACCCCCAGCTGAATTATACATCAGCAGTAAATTTTGTAGCTAAAGATCTGCCACAATTGTACCATTGGCCATCCTCCCAATCTTGCTGTCATGTTCTCTGCTGACCTAATTAAGCTTGGAGAGATTATTTTTGGTCCAGTTGAGAGTAATAGACAGTCATTATGCTGTATTTCCCAGTGTACAGCTCTAAAATGATACTACTTTATATTGCTTGCTGCAGACATTGAGGCTGTTTGTTGGGAGCAGGACCGTGATAGAGTGCAGGCCAGAGCTGGGTTTTGTATTGATGCCACATTGCAGTGGGTATAAACAGGAGATTAATGCTGCCAGTGTGTTCAGATATTGCCTAAAGCACAAATCTTTTCTAACTGCTTGACCATCACACTGCCTAATTGCCTCACCATTTCTGTATATTAATATCTTAATGTCTTCCTGTTTCACTGTCTTAAGATCTGTGATCTATGACTTGATCCGGGCAAGAGACATTAGGAGAGCTTTGAACTTGAGATCACTTTCCTTCTCATATATCCTCTCTGTCTCTCAGGACTCCAAGATGGGGTTTGGAATTGCTGTGTCTGGTGGCAGAGACAATCCCAACATAGACAGCGGTGAGACGTCCATCATCGTGTCTGATGTCCTGCAGGGAGGCCCAGCTGATGGTTTACTGTTGTACGTCTCCTTCGCTCTCTTTCTGTTCTCACACATCAGAAACATTAGACTTACCTCTCAGACTGGGGAAAGTGGCAACCCCAGCCTGGTATCTTCTGTTTGCTCTGAAATCATTTGATTACATGTTGTTGTGCTGTTTGGCAGTGAGAATGACCGGGTTATACAGGTCAACACGATTTCCATGGAGAATGTGTCTCATTCCTTTGCTGTACAGCAACTCCGAAAATGTGGGAAACTGGCTAAAATAGTGAGTTGGCTTCTAACAAACCCTGTGTAAAGCCTGCTTGGTCCTGGCACACAGATGTGGCTTTTCTAAGCATCATATCTATTGAAATGTGATTTATATTTGATTAACTCAATGTTTTCTTACAGACAGTGAAAAGGCCTCGCAAAGTTGCCGTCCACAAACGTCCCCCTTCCCCAGACAGGGACAGCCGGGACTACAACCTGTCCAGCTACCACCCTGAAGACAACCGCAGCACACACAGTGATCCAGATTCAGATTACCCCAGGGGTAATGGTGGCCTGGGCTACCCGCGTGGACCAGAGCGTTACCGTGGCACCTTGGAGCAAGAGTACCGCAGCCGGGGCCGCAGCACAGACAGATCACCCAGCCCAGATAGGAACCACCGTAGGGATGGGAGCCGGGGACGGAGCCTGGACCGCAGTGTCAGCCCTGAGCCACGCTACCATGGGCAGCAGAGCCGTGGCCATGGGGCTGGTTACGTAGGCGGGGGCAGTCCTGCGCCAGGCTATGACTCGAAGCGATCTGACTCAGACAGGATGATGAGGAGTTACAGCAGAGATCGGTTGCAGGAGGACTCTCCGTCACCTAGTAGGAGGCGTGGGAGAGATCGAGACTACCAGGAGCCGCTGGAGCCACCCGTCAATGTCCTGCTTGTGAAAAACAGGCCCAGTGAGGGTGAGACTTTACTCAAAAATGTTACTAGGTACAGTCCTGGAGTCCTAAGAATGGCAGCTAATTAGCTGAGGAGGTGAGTTAGGAATATAATGAAAGTAGTCCTCCTTTTTTCCAGGCCGCTGGTGACAGCTTAGTGTTTGATGTTTCTCAGATCATTAATGGCAGCTAATCTTCAAGCTGTTTGTAAGCTGGATCAGGTGAGTTTTAGCAAGGGAAGTGCTGAGCTATGCAGGGGTATGGGGCCCTAGGGAACACAATTTATGAGGATCAGTTTCAAGAAAATAGGTCTACAACATTTTTGCAGAGGTGCTTATTACGCAAGAACACTCTCTCTGGTATCCCTTGCAGCGGGTAAAGATTTTACTTCAGCTGGCAATTGAGGATATTTTAATCTGATTTATTTTTGGGCCAGGTGATTGGCAACAAGAGAGCTTGTCTTGTGATTTTTCTTATAACACCTTGTCTCCTCTCATCTTTTCACCAGCGGTTCACAGCATGTAGTCTGAGCCACTAGCCACACACTCAGTACCACTCCATCTCATTATGGCTGTAGAAAAGGCCACTGATTTTTCAGCCATCACTGAAATCTGTGTGCTTTGAAAGTACACTGAAGGTGGTGAAGAAAAGCTGCTAAGGTGCTGTTAAGATGCTTACATACAGTAATTGGTTGTGTGCGGTGCCTGGTTTAGAATTTAGAGCAATAAATTATTTCTGAATCAGGAACTCGCAGGTGGAAACGCATGCAAAGCCATCATATAATTCTCCTGCTATAAGTAACAGTCACCTTGCACCTTGAGAAAAAATAAAAACACCAGACTCTGTATTATCTTTTATGTGTGATGCAAGGGCAGAACATGAAGTGTCATAGCTGAAATGTTAACGAACAACTTGCTGATTTTTTTTGTTGAGGACACAAATATGATATGCTACATTCAACCTGGCAACCAAAACATGGGACTGGGCAGCACCTTGAAGCTTATTTTATTTGACAAAAATGTATTATTTTTTTTCATTTAGCAAAGCATTGGATAATAGATGATCTGCAGGGATGGAAAGCTTTATTGAGGCTGTTCAGTCAGGACTGTACATTTTGGCTTGATTTGATTGGCTTTCAGTCCCTGGCTGTTTGCTGGATTGTGATGGTGTTTGCCTCAGGGTGTGCTGGGCTGTAGTCAAGTCTTTAATTATGTAGTTGAGGTCATTGTGGTTGAAGTCAGGATTAACCAAACAGTGAGTCACTGTTAAAGAATTTTCAATGTTTTCTTACAGAGTATGGTCTTCGGTTGGGCAGCCAGATCTTCATTAAAGAGATGACCAGCACAGGACTAGCTGCCAGAGACGGGAACCTGCAGGAGGGCGACATCGTTCTCAAGGTACCAGACTTGTGGAGTTATTTTTCTGTCAAAAATAATTTTAACGCCCAGTGTTGATCTGTTACTGTGACTCTAACCCACGTTTGTCAGGTACAGTCCATTTATTGAAACAAAAACAAAAATCCCAGTTTCTGTCTTGGTGCAGTTACAAATTGCAATAAGCCCGCCCACTTCTGTGATTTACAAATCAGTGGTTATTCTGCCAAAGCACATGATTACACCTCAAAGTTTTTGACAAACATTTCACTGTTGTACCATTTTAAAAGCAAAAGTCCATAAATAGTGTATTATACAGCGACATTCACATTACAAGCTTCATTGCACCATTTCAAATTTATCAGATCTGCACATGTGGCTGAGGTCTTGGGCCATATTTTTGTGTCCACACAATCCTGAAAAAAATCATATCACTGTCGCATTAAGGCGGAAAATTGGTTTTGTGTCACTTCAGCCAGGTAAAGTGAATGTAGCCTATAATAATCGTCTATGGTCTGAGAGGGTGGGGCTAAGCAGAACTATGACCCATGTCTACAAAGTGTTAAACCTCTCCATGCAAAATCTGTAAGGGGAGATATAAAGTATTGCCTGGGAATGCGCAGTTTATAAAATTACAACCTAGCCATTGCGTTCACATATGATTACTTTTGACACAAAATTAATTTTATACAGAACTATCTCAGATAGACAGTGTTTCCTTTAAACCACAGGTTGTGTGTCCATGCTTTTCTTCTAGTCTTCTTTCTTTGTGTTTAGTTGTTGTAAAAACACTGTGTGAAGCCCCTTAGTAAACAGGAATATCTTTGTAACTAGTTTATTTGCTGTGGGACAGATTAATGGGACAGTGACGGAGAATCTGTCTCTGAGTGATGCGGGGAAGCTGATTGAGAAGTCTCGGGGGAAACTGCAGCTGGTGGTGCAGAGGGACCACAGGCAAATCCTAGTGCGCATCCCAGCCCTGGCAGACAGCGACTCCGAGCCTGACGGTGAGTACATTCTGGAGCTGATTATTGATTGACGTATGCTATTTGGCACTAGCTTATCCTGGACCAGCTATCTCAGTAGCTCATGAATACAACTTTATAAGCATCATTATAATAAACTTTTATTCATATATTCCATTTAATACACACACTGGAGCTATAATATTAAAAGATGTCAGCACAAAAGAAATACGAGTATTCAACGTGATTTTATTCAGGGTGCCATGACTTGATTATGAATCGGTTTACTGCAAACAAACAGCATATCTTAGCAAGTGAAAATATCTTGAATATGGTCAAATTTATCTCTTTTTTGTATTGTAAACCAAATATAAGCTTATTCAGCCTGATTTTAAATGCTTTTACTCATTTTAAGCTTTATGCTTTCTTTCTAAAGCAGATATATTAGCTTCTATCTAGAAATAAAGGCTTAAAAGTAGAAGTATTTTATATCTTTTATAAATTTATATATCAGTTTTAATCTTGACAATTTTGAGATTGAAATTAGTAATGTAGGTTTAATAATAATATGTTAGGCTTATTGCAGTCTTATAAAAGGAAATCCTAAATAAATTTGATTACATTCAGGATATTTGAGCTACTTTTATTTGCCAATATGCCATTTTTGCAGTGTTCTTAATCTCGATTATATAAACAATGGATTTTTTTGGGGGGGTTTACCATTTTTTAAACCATTCTGTACATTTTAAAGCTAAGCAAAAGCCCTGTCTTTCAACAATCTTTTGCAATTAACCTAATTTTATTATGACTTGGTTCACATTGTGTGTGTGAACTGTTGTATGGATTTTCACTCTTGGTTATATGTAAAAAATTAGATTAGGGACATCTGTGCATCGATACAGAATTGTTTAAAGAAAGAAGAATCGATTTGCATCAAAGAATCAAAAAAACATTTTCACCCCGAAAAAAAATACTCTGCCAAAGAATGGTGAAGCATAGCATTCAAAGCTCCAGGGTCTGGTTATATCACAATACTAATCCTAATTATAATCAGTTTGTGCTTTTGATATTCTAATGAGCGTATTAAAATAGATTTAAATCAGCATTCTTAGTCTGAGATGTCTGATCCATTCGGCCTGCTGCATCATGATTTAATATAAAACAGATGGAGCAGGTTACTTAGATCAGGTAAATATCATACACATACAGTATACGTTGGATACATTTCTTGAAATAAATGACAAATAAATACACGTGCATTCATGGGTTCTCAGTGTCAGTGGCTGTCCGTGGACACAATTCCAACTATTTCAGCTGTTTTATGGTTCTCGTTATTATTTGCTTCATTATTCTTGGACCCCCTGAGCAGGTTGATAGCCAGAGAGTTGCGCTGATCTGAAAATGTAATGGTTTTACAAGAGCAACTCTATCTCTGTTCTTTTTATTTTACAGATAATATGTCATACTTTTAGCAGAAGGACATCAGAGACACTGCAGCACACACTGCCTGGTTGCCATTAATCGTTATTATTGACCGCGCCTTAGCCGAATTGTAAAGCTTTCAAGCCCATGCACTTAATATATTTGTAAAACCCCTACGTTTGTGCACATATATTTTTGCTAACATCAATTTTTAATATCCGTCCTAATCAATAAACTATTTTATTCATCGTTAATTCTGTGTGGTGACTTATTTTACTTTTGGGAAATAAAAGCCAATGGGAGAGGATTATATCTTTTTGTGATGTGTATAAATTTTGTGATGTTTTAGTGATTATTACTTCTGCAGTTGTTAGCAGCCCAGATGATATAGCATACTATTATAGTCAAGCAACACAGATGTGAGTACTGTATTGTAATATGCTCACTGCAGTCAATGTAATATCCAAGCTTTTGTTCTGTGCCTGGCCAACGGAGACTGGGGGTTTGCCAATATACTCACAAGTCATGCTAGATTTGGGGTCAGATATGTTTCCAAAGGCAAAACAAAGCTTTAAGAGTTTCTCAGAATCTCTTGGTTTTACAGTAAGGGTGGAAGTCTGCTAAGTAGGGCAGAGGTCATGTGACCAATATAGCGTACAGTTGATTAAATATGTGAAGATTACTACTGGTTAAAAATGTTTCTCTGTGTTATCTGTGTGTCATGTAAACAACTTTGTATGGTTAACTATTTATGAGAGTTTCAGGCAGGATTTAACCCCTGACCTTTGCCAAATCACACTAACTTCTAGCAGAAGTGATGTGTGTTTACTTGTTGTAAGCCTCTCAGCGTGTAATCCCTAATTACCGGGCTACAACTGATCACAAGATTGGATTAATCATCTTCTGTGTGCGTGTGTGTTTTCTTACTATCTTCCATGTTGTCCTGTATGTCCGTTTTTGTCTTTCTATTACTTATTGTTGAGTGTGTATGCCTGTGGTGTGTGTATGTGAGGGACATGTACAGTAGTGGGGTGATGTAAATAGCCAAACGTGGCAGAGGAGATGGTTTTGCTATGGAGTGACTGTACAGCTCTCCTATCTCTCCCTTCTTGGAGGGTTTGTTTTTTTCTTGTGTCCCCCACAGGCTGTAATTACATCTCCACCCAACAGATGGGAACACTCATTTTTACACATCTTTGATTTAAAAAACAAAAAAAACTAAGCAACGGGCTTGTTCTCTCTCATATACTATATGCACTCTCATTTAGCAGATCAAAACAAAAAGTAAACAGTTATTAAGTTAAATAATTTACAGTAGGGATGCACCAATCCCATTTTCCCATTTTAATACAATATTGATATTAAGACATTAACACTCTCTTATAAATTTGTTTTACTTGTATTTGATAAATATCCTAATTACATGTAGGGTCAGTGAGTCAATAAAATATTGTAGACCAATATTATCCAACCATTCAGGACAAGGGAGTGTCTCTAGTAGCCTGTTAATTATGTCGCTTGCCAATTCAGAATGCTCTGCCTCTTAAGCATTCAGAGGATCTAGCCTAGACAGGTCACATGTATGTTTTAGGGGTGTGGTTAAAGGTCAAACGTCTGAAGAGGTGTTGCATTTGTTTGTATTTTGCATTTCCGAAACTCAATACTAACTGTAGCTTTAACTGTACTGAACTTTTAATAAGACATATCACAAAGCAGTTTTACAGAAATCTGGATATAGGTTTAGATCCCTAATGAGCAAACCAGGGGTGACCGTGGCAAGGAAAAACCCCCTGAGAAGGCATGAGGAGGAAACCTCGAGAAGAACCAGACTCAAAAGAAAGCCCGTTTTCTTCAGGTTTAGGTCTCTATTCAGTGTGTTAAAAGGATGTTCAGTATAAGAATATGATGAATAGGAATCCTGGGATGAACACAAGATAGTCTTTATGATTGCAGCATCAGTATTTATGTACAAGTTTACACTATCCAGGTGAGATTGTCCCCTGAAGCAAAGGCCTCTGTTTATGGCATAAAATCAATCAGTGCATCATGTTGGAACATTTTAAAATCTGCCATTTTAGTACAGTATTTACACTAATTCTTACACTCAGTATCAGATTGGTGCATCCCTATGGTCACATATTAATGACTGCTACTAGTGGACACATTATATTTCTGTATTTTCTTATTTAGTGCTCCACTTAGGCCTGCACAGATGCTCTTGGCTGTGTGTGTGTGTGTGTGTGTGTGTGTGTGTGTGTGTGTTGTGCCAAGTAACAGAGTGTGTTTTAGGCATGCTGCACTGGCCACCACTGGCACTGTGAGGAGTTGAAGAGTTCTCTTAAAGCAGCGGACATGCTCTTAGGTTCACCAGCAGCACCCAGCCACACAGTAACTCCCTCCCTCTCTCTATTTCTGTCTCTCACCCTTTTCTTTCATCTGATCGGTGTCCTTGTGTTTCTCTTTCTGTTTGTCACGCAATCACTCTTACCTTGCTTTGGATCTCTGGATTGAATCTCGTACCTAACTCTTCTGGTCCAAATATCTGCTTCATATCAGTGCCGTTTGTTAACCTGTCTCTAATTAACAGGAATTTTCTGAACTACCCTGGAAAAAGTAGAGCTTTACAATATGATACTGTTTTACATGGAGATTGCCTGGAACAGAATAGCTCTGCTGTCCAAGACAGTTCACTGTATATGTCTGTGTCTCTCACACTTCTCCTCAGCGGGGTAATGGGTGTCCTGTTTCATCAGACCTACCTATCTTACACACACTTCTATCTCACACACACACACACACACACACACACACACACACACACACACACACACA
>JAOTRR010000033.1:11214111-11230847 GCA_028570945.1 Gogo arcuatus
TTTATTTATTTATTTTTTTTTAAATGAACCTATGAACAAAATGAGTACCACAGAAAGACGCAACATGTATCAACATGAACTTTTACAAACCTAAGTATTCATTTTGTCGACTGGTTTTAAACATAATTTGTCCTGGGGCATATTTGGAGGGAAATGCTGCAAAATTCCTATCATACTGCAGGTTACAGAATTTTAACAACGTTTAGAAAGTATGTGTTGTCAGTGATGCATAAAAGATAGAGGATTCAAATTAAAATGCAAAAATGAAAAATTATAATTGTATAAAAATAAGATAAAATGCTGAGTATAATATTTCGTTTTTTGCATGAGTTTACGTGCAAAACAAGACTTAAAAACTAAGCACTGTTTTTATTGAATGTCTATAAACATCTGTTATTTAGCTTAGAAAATAAAAACATTATTGAAAAATAAAAAATTTGGAATAAAAATTATGTTTATTGTCCAATTTAAGCTACTTGTTAACAAACAGCCTTTCTTTTTGACCAAGCTACAAAACAGTCATAACTTTATGCTACAAACGTAAGACGTACGCTAGCGTTGTGAATTCATTGCCAAACAGTAGCTAATAATAAACTGAAGAACTCTAATGTTTTGCTTTCAAAAAATGTATATTGTTAACGTAAAAAAAAGTTTGATCAATGTTTGCTCACCATGGATCATTATGATTGATGGAGCCGGGGAATAATTCACTTCTGTGTTAGATAAACTCAGTTTTTCCTCACAACATTACGCTCGTTGATGATCCTTGCCATTGGCACTGGCAACCCTTTAACTACATCCATGTGTTTCGTAACCTATTCTGCTATAGATATTTTGTCTCTTCTACAGCAAGCTCAAGCTTCAGTTCCCACTCAGAGCACTGTAGATGATGGCAGTCGTGTTTATTTAACCTTAGTGCTCACTCTTATTGTATAGATGAGGCCACTTAACAACATCCATGTGACTGTTTACTGAAAGCAAAGTGCTGGAAACTCTGTAAACACTTACAGTGGCTTATCACTGGCGGTCATGTTCTGTCTTGTCACCTACACCGTGTTTTTTGTTATCATGTATGTGATCGATTTGTGTGGCAAGAACTATGGATTTGTTTGGCCTTTTCTCCCACTCCTCTCTTCAGCACTTGCCTATGACTCATGTGTTTAGTATTGTGCTGGTTCTGGGTACGCAGTATGTCCTGTGTAGGTGTTCTAGAGGGCACAACGCTCTCAAACTGCCTGGTCAAGCCGAGAGGAGGCGGATATACAAGTGGAGAGGGAGGATAAGCAGCTAAACAGCAAGCGGAGGAGAGAGGAGGACAAGCCTGTACCTGCAGGCCACTCTGCAAATAACTGTGCCAGGCTGGGCTTTGAAGCTGCTGCTGTATCTTCTGAAAAATTTCTTAACTCATGAAGTGCAAGATCTGTTAAAAATTTTTGAATAAGCTCCAGCGAGTTCCACTTGATTGTCACGTTTAATCACTGATGTATTTTAGGACGTGCTGATATTTCTGCATATTGTTCAGTCTTCAGTTGGCATGATCAGTGATTGGAGCAAAGGAATGCCTCAACAAATCATATGCCTTCTTATACCACAGAGCTGTTGAATTCTTGAATCTGGCTGATGAGAAGGTGTGAATTAATTTTCCATAACAGCAGCTCTGACAGTAGATTTGGTTGTAATTTAAATGGCTTATATTAACGCATTATATTAACGCATTTGTTCTAATATGTTCTCTAAGGAATAGGAGAGGATGGTGAGGGAATAACTGTTTATAGCTGCGATAACATAAGTGATAACAGGAACTAACTTGGCTTATAGGTATTCTATAACATTAAATGTAACTATCAGTGGTTAAAATGCACAACGTTTTGTTCATTAAAACAGCATTATGTGAGAATTGGTATTTTCTGCTCTCTGGCTCCCCCTACAGTTGCTGAGTGTAATTCACTTTTACCACTCAGTCGTAAATACAAATCACACTTTGAGCTCCCTTCATGGACAGCTGGACACTTGTATTTGTCAACAAGCTGAAGGATACAGAACCGGCAGAAGCCAAAGAAACATGTCGACTGATAAGATAGAGTAATATTACAGGATTTTATATAAAAAAAGACTGCATAGTTTTATTTATTGTGACATCGCAGATGAACACTAATGTAACAAAAAGAATAACAAAAAAGAATGACATCAAGTTTTAGTTTTGCTGAAATACCATGCTTGCATTTTCAGGCCATATACATTGTTTGCTAAGCGTTTGAATGTGGAGTGTGTGTGTATGTGTAATTAAAAAAAATGATGTTGGCAACATAATATAGGGACCTATTACACATGATATACAGTGGGCAATGTAATTTATTATAAGCTAGCTGAGATAGGTTCACAAACTTTTGCCATGAGATGAATTTATTTATTTATTTATTTATTTGCATGCTTGCCTGAGGTGGGACTGAGGTTAGATGACTTTTGTCATCTGGAAAAACTACAAATCTCCGTGAGACAGGGATAACACTGATAAGGTTACAGACTATGTTGCAATCTTTCATAAATAACATTGGCAGGGATGTTCACTCTGCTGTCGGGTTGTCATTGTTTTCCCGTTAGCCGCGAGACAGATCACTACTTATGTCTTGAAGTAAACATACTTTTTTTTTTTTGACGTACAGCTGTCAAAGTTTGCACAAGTACTGCACACAATTCAGAATAGTAGCATGCTAAGCTAACAAACAGAACCATAGATAATATGCTGCAACATATCTAATGCTGGGGGGATGCTAACGGACAAAGAACAGCTAGTCAACTAAATTAACCTTACAAAACCTGGATGCCCTTGATGCAAGTGATGCAAAATTGGGTGGCAAGCTCACCAACAAAGCTAGAGAGCAACTGATGCAAGAGCACGTATTACCAGTACCGATGTCCAAGAGTAATCTAGCAAGTGCCGTAAAGTGTTACACGGTCCTTGCGAGAGGTCTCCGGGACGGGATACCAGAGTTAAATAGGACTAGAACTGGTGAACCAGGTGGGGAGATGAGATGGAAGACAAGCCCTGTTACAAGTCAATGTACCATCAAAATAATTTCGAAGCTGATATTTTAAGGTAAAATTCCTACATAATGCTGCTTTAATAAATTAAAAAATTATCATCATTGCCAATTTGCTGTGGTATAAAAGAAATAAAACATGTGGGATGTGCTGTGAAAGAAAAATAATCCACTTTGGGGTGGGAACAGTGAATCCACTTTATTTTTATATAACGGCATGACCCTTGTGTTTTATTCCTTACTTGTGTGTGACTGTATGTCGATAAGATTTGAACTCTAAGCATTAACAATTACAGTTAAATGCATCTCTGGTTAACCAGAGCATAATATTCAAATCAGTTCATAACACTTGCGTGAAACATTTAAGTTTTGCAGTGGTTATGGGGCATTTGTGTTATATAAGGAATAAATAATTTGGGGCATGCTGTTAGCTGTTATAGGACAATAATCATCGGTGGGGTTGTGTGATGCGGTCCAACACACGTTCCACTCCAATTTTTTTTTTTTTAGTAATGAAGTAGCTTATTTGTCTTATATCGTAGCAATCTGCCAACAAATACATTTTTTATTAATAAAATATGACATACTTCCTTATTCAGTTTCTAGTTACATTTAATGTTGTGGGACATCTACAAAACAAGTGTTCCTTTTATCACTTACATTATAACAGCTATAAACAGTTAGTCATTCTCTCACCAGCCTCTCTTTTTTCCTCTAATATGAAGTTAAGAAGTAAAAAGTGCAGCTTGTCATGTTACCAAGAACCCAGAAAGCGCAAAGAAACCAGTAAGCGGAAAACTTTCTGTAGAAGACTCCTTCCATAAGTGTTTTTCTTTGTTAAATAGCAAGGTGTTTTTAAAAAAAAAAAGAAATCTGGTTATTATTCCACTTTTTTGGAGCTTCTGCTGTGAATACATTATTACTATAGAAGCACATTAAAACAAATATAAGAAATAAGAAAGCGCAAAGTCCTCTGTACTGAAGACTCTCCCATGGTGGAAAACCTCCGATCGTGGAAACAAAGCACTGACACTGGAGACACCTTCCATAAATGATAAATAAACTTCTCCTTACAGAAAACTTCACCATATGAATATTTATATATTTTTCTTTGTTAAATAACACCATGTTTTTTTAATCTGTTCATTATTAGTCTCATGTTCATCAATGTGACCTTTTACGCCATGCGTTTTTGATGCACACACAAAGCATATTCTCTTGCTCAAGTTCTATTTCTGCCACTCACACCAGCTACAAACAGGATAAAATACTGTACTAAACTAACGTGTAGACTACGGCCATAATTTAAACCAGTGCATGTGCTATATTTCAGCCTGTAGCAATGCTACAGCAGTGCTCTCTCATCATTCATTTTAGAACTTTGGCAAACAGCCCCTGGGCATAAATCTCCCCGGAATAACAGTTTATTTGGTCATATACAATAGTGATGCATGTATATAATAATCTAACACTTGACAGACATTTGCTGTATAAAATGATTTGTCCCTGGTATAAAATCAAAAGTCTGCCGCAGTTTCTATATTAAGGTGTAAAACATCAGCCTAAAATCTATCTCAGACCTCCTTGTGGTTTGAGTGATTTGTATTAAATCTGTTTTAAATCCATTTACATAGGCATTACTATTTAGCTATTTACTATGTAGCTCTGGATACATGAAAACCCTGTGTAGATCGAATCTTTGTCTTTTTCTGAGATTTTTTTTCCAAGGAAAATCCAGTATATTAAACGTAAATAGAGCCCTGAGGTGGTGTTGTGTAAATGGCACCTGACTGATGCTTATAGTATTGAAAAAGCAGCATGCTGTTCTCTTTGAGGTGGCTATAAAACATTCAGGACCTTTGATATTGTGTAATTAAATGAACAGCGTTGTAGCTGCTAGCTGAATTGTACACCATGATGTACTGTATGTGCAAGTCCATAATTCTCCTACGAGACAGATGCCTCTGCAGGTCCAGTGCCATGGGAGCAACATCTTGTGCCCCCCCAATTTCTAGTCCTTAGATCATGTCCACAAACGAAGGGAACTTTTGAAAAGCATGTTCCCAGGTCATGCTCCTACTTCACACCACTCAGAAACGACGGTGCCCATTTGACCTCAGCGATGCGCTCATCCTTATTTGCCTGCTGAAATGGAATCACTTTGCAAACAATGCCGGCTGACCTTCAGTGAAGTGTGGAACCCTTCATTCAGTACATTGTTCCTCATTTAGCAGGCTGAAACAAGTGCCTGAGCAGCATTAAGTCTTTCTGAGAAGAGAGCTGCCAGACTGGTGCTCCGTGCCTTCAGCACTGCAGCTCCGGCTGATGCATAACATGGCCCGTGTGTAAATCCGCTATACTGAGATCAGGTTGCACGTGCCTACGTTCTGGCCGGCGCCAAGGCCGCGAGGCAGCCATTGTTGTTGTCCATCATTTGTCACATCACAGTATTCAGCAGTAGCCTCAATGGAATGGCGCCGATTGATATAATGTTAAGCAGTAAACAGGTTGGTGTGCATAGCTCTGCAACATCACATGATTTATATGTGTAAAATATGTTAAAATCAAATATTTGGCTGGATTTCCTTTCAGAAGCCAATGCACTTGAACCCTAGAAGCCTAGGCACGGTTGTGGTACTGAATTACACACATTCACATGCTGCTTTTCTTTTATACAACAGAGATGTTTTGGGTGCAGAGAGCTGTTCCAGGTTCCAGTTCCAGTTTCAACCCCGGCTGTTTGATTGACAGCTGAACACTGACCTCCTGCAGCTCTTCCTGTTGCGGGCAGCTGTTCTCGTGCGTCCACATTTAAACCTGATCAGTGGTGCATCAGGGAACAGATCAAAATAGTTTTTCCATGTTTGGCCCGGTGCATTGTTACTCCCATGCTATTTTCTTCTCTCCCGCTCAAGGGCACAGGGAATGCGCGTGAGATGATGAGACTGGTTTTTTTGTCCGGAAAAGGGAATCTTTTCTGGTTTTATCTTTGTCTTGGATCTTGTCCTTACTTTTTTGTGACTGCTGGAGTTTTTCCTGAGTCTAAATTTCCAAATCAACAAAATTACTCAATAAATATTACAATCATTATATATCGACTTGCATCCAAAACTTATATCCGTATTTAAGCAGGGAAAGTTCCTGGTATTCAGAGACTGGTTAAGCAGCTGCTTAGGTCACGGACTCTAAATGTAAATGCTCATAATGCTTGCAATTAACTCATTTGCTATTACAGATACCAGTTCCAAGGGTTATGACTTCTTCTTTAAGTCACATGATGCAGGATGTACATAATGACATCCCATCCCATCTGGAGGAGAGCATGGTAGAGTATTGTTCCAAATTCTCTTGACAGTATCAGATTAGTTGTCCTGGTTTGTGTGGAAATGATGTTTGCATTGGACTGTTTCTATCTTGTAGACTTTTTAAACCTTTGAGTGGGAATTCAGCTTTTTGAAAGGGAGAAAGGAAATGTTGATAATTCATGTACTGGGATACAGCAGTGATGTGGCTTTAAAGGGGGTAAATATGTAAGAATTGGTAAGAATTTCATTTTAAAACATTCACAAAGTTAACCAATATTATCAACAGAATGTCTTTGCGTTGCAGAGATATCTACTGAAGTTAGCATGCTAACCAGCTAGTTCCAAGAGGGGACGAACCATCCATCTTGTAATACAACCTTGTACCTCAAGAGGTGATAGTGAGTTACTGTAGTTTCCAGTCTGCCCTCAGTCCAACATGAGAGAAGAAGAAGTCGCGTACGCACATGATGTCACTGTGGGGTGAAGTCACTCTGGTTACACAAGTGGCAGAAATACTGTAGCAGAAAGACTTTCTTACTTTTCTTAGCTTTCAGCTTGAATGCTGCGAAAACACAAAAAAACACATCTAAAATGAGAAAGAGCTGTTGTGCGATTGACTGTACAAATAGATTCAACAAGAAATCGGAGCTTTCTGTTTACAGGCTCCCGAAAGCTAAAGAAAAGAGAAGCAAATGAGTTGCTGCAATTCGCAGAAACAACTGGAATTCAGGTACCAAAACGTGGTTTTGCGCTGATCGTTTCGTGTGTTTGTATGTTGGATTTTTTGGAGAAGGGAAAAGAGACAGAAAAGAGACCCTACCAGGAGAAAATGAATCTTTTTAAAAAAAAGTAGCTTTATGCAATATTCAGTGAGTGATAATTCTATGAGAGTGTGGTGGTGGTGCATTTGGGGGGAAGGGGAAGGAGGGACTGTGAATTTACTTCTTTCTTATGATAGGGTTGGACACCCCAACTTTCTGGTGATATACTGCCCCCTATTTGTTTGGAATGTGGTGTATGAATTCGCCAGGTGGCCAATTCTTACACATTTCCTCCTTCTTTATTTAGAAATGCCAAAGTAATTGAGACAGCATTTGAATATGAGGAGACTGTATTCTCTTGATGTGTATTATTACGTGCTCAATCAGTCTCTTTGCATTCGAAAAGTGAAGCACATGTTGGACTTAAAAGCACACACTTTGCTATTTACACATTTCTTTAAAAGGCCATCTAGAGCAATATCATTCCTGAAAGAGCTCCAATAAATCAAGGAGTAGATTTATTTAAGGTAGTATGTTGTGCTTGAGGAGAGCACTGCTAGCACTGTTTGCCTGATTTCAGATTGTAGAGGGAGACAGTAGTCAAGATGTTCTGTTTTTATATTCTGTATTTAGTAATGTGTCAAGGACATCACCTACACCAAGCTACCTTTTTCTTTTTTAATCCCAAATGTGATTTGTTGGACTTTTAGTTTTACTTTGGTGTTGTGTCATAAAGGTGTTTACACACATTCAAAATAGCCAATGATACAATGTACAGTTTTGAACAATTTCACCATCAAATGTAAAAAAATAAATAAAAAAAAATAAATAAATAAAAATAAACTGACCTCTGTGTCATATTTTAACAAGTATTTAAAGGTTTTATCTAATCCTTTTAGTCTTTGAGTCTTTATATGAATTTGAAAGTGTTACCACACACACACACACACACACACACACTCACACACAATCTGATTTCTTGACCTAATTTGTCCCTCTCTTCTATTTCGCATCTGTGCAGTGGGAGACAAAGTGCCCGCAGACATCCGTATCTGTTCCATCAAGTCTACCACGCTGAGAGTGGACCAGTCCATCCTCACGGGTAACAAACAGCGAAATATACATTTATAAACAAACACACTAAATCAACGAGAGCACTTCGTAGGAATGATGTTAGCATGATTGTCTGTATGTGCTCATTATGTATATACGTATATGTAATATTAAATATTATCATTCTATATTCCTCCATATACATACCGAGACTTTCTATCTTTGTCTGTGTGTACAGGTGAGTCTGTCTCCATCATTAAACACACGGACCCTGTTCCCGACCCTCGAGCTGTCAATCAAGACAAGAAGAACATGCTGTTCTCTGTGAGTGCCTTTGCACAGCAGCTACGCTGACCTTTCAGCTAGTTATCAGTGCAGCCCTGTCTCTTCTTTTGTTAAATGGCAATACAGGAAAAAAAAGAAAAAGATCTGGCTTACTGACTGACCTTTTTTGGAGTTAAAAAACGAACAAGCAAGAAGGAAATCATCCTGTGATTACTGTAACTCTTCTGAAAATAAGTTTTGTATAATTTGTTTGAATTTTTTCATGCAGGGTACTAACATTGCAGCGGGCAAAGCCGTGGGCGTGGTGGTGGCCACGGGTGTGAACACAGAGATCGGAAAGATCCGTGATGAGATGGCATCAACGGAGCAGGAGAAAACGCCGCTGCAGCAGAAGCTGGACGAGTTTGGTGAGCAGCTCTCCAAAGTTATCTCACTCATCTGCATCGCCGTGTGGATCATCAACATCGGCCACTTCAACGACCCGGTGCATGGCGGCTCATGGATTCGTGGTGCCATCTACTACTTCAAAATTGCCGTGGCTTTGGCCGTTGCTGCAATCCCTGAAGGTCTGCCCGCTGTCATCACCACCTGCCTGGCACTGGGCACACGCCGCATGGCCAAGAAAAATGCCATTGTGCGCTCACTGCCTTCTGTGGAGACACTAGGGTGCACATCAGTCATCTGCTCTGATAAGACTGGCACCCTGACCACCAACCAGATGTCTGTGTGCAGGGTGAGTGTGTGTGTGTGTGTGTACTGATTAATGACCATTAAAATAATGCCTTGCATTGCCTTTCATAAGATTAATCTTTTTTATTATTATTTTTTTCTGACTAATCTTTTAGCCACCTATACCACATCAATTTGCCAATGATTACAATTTTTTAAATTAATTATAGACTTGCATGTCATACTTTTTATCCATATAAATGACATATTAGAACAAGCACATTTACTATAAACCTGTGATTTGAATTACAGCTGGCACTACTGTCAAATTATTCAGCACCTTCTGATCAATCAGAATCAAGAATTCAACAGCACTGTGGTATAAACTCACATAAGGTCAGGAACTCTTTTTATAATGAGTTCATGGCCTTTCTGTATGTCACTGTGACATGCTGTAGTTCATAACTCAGCCGTCTGAATCCTATTTGTTGCTCTTCTGCTAACATGTGCAGCCAGTAATGTGCGCTCTCTCTGAGTGTACATCCTGCTGCTCTGTTTGGTGTTCTCCCACTCTCTGGCATGGGAGCTCTGCTCCGCTTCCTGTGGAGATGGAGGTTGGCAGAAACACAAGTCTCAGATCAGTAGAAGGAATGTCGAGTCTAAAGAACACTTGGACTAGAACAGTTCAAGAAACAACAGTCTCAGGAAGAGCTGCAATTCTCAACTCAGTTTGCAGAACAGCCGGAGTATCTGATATGCTCTAGGAATGGTTTTATTCCAAATCAGGAAGACTTTAACATGTCCAATTATGGATTTGTATATGTATATAATGGCTGTGATTACTGCAGTTCAACCAGAACATCTCTGAATGGCGCAGATTCACCATTCGTACTGCACTGCATTGTGGTGATTTCCTCTCCATCACTGTAGTCTGCTCCACTCCCAAAGCCAAAGATTTAAAAAGTAAGCCTTTAAACCAGTTTTTCCGAACCAGTGTAGTGCCAGTCAACATGGGACTATTTCCCAGAAAATGAACCTCTTTGTTATAAGACGTGCAGAACGTGCCCTAATTAAACACACAATGATTTTAAAAACTCCGCAGCAGCGTGTGAAAGATGGCAGCTGGGGTTTTGAGAGCCGGGAAAAAAAACATCCTGTGAAAGGCAGTGTGAATGTGATGAAAATACAAGACATCCCTTCCTAGTATAAGAAAGATAAAAGTTAGGAAAAAAGAATAGATTAGAATATGGTTTATAGCACTTTACAATACACACAGACTAAAAGCAGCTTTATAAACATGAGAGGTTTAATTCTAAGGAAGTTAATACAGAAAGGAGGTAATACAGAAATTGCGCACATCAGGCCTCAGACGTCAGCACTACTCAGTCAGTTGCGTGTGAGATGAGGAAGGGGTGGAGTTAGTTAGTCCTAAATGCAGCTTTGTCAGTTATGCACAGTTCTGAGTTTAGACTCAGGTCAGGTTACCTTCTGTGGTATCAGCTTGATTGAGGAGCCACTGTTGGACACAGTATAGTGCTCTGACACACATTATTATCACTGAAATGCACTCAGAAATGATAGGATGCCAGTCAAGGATATAGTGGGCACAGGCTTACTAAACCTGAACAGTTGAAGATTGGAAAACATCACCCATTTCGTCCAGTTTCGATGCCCACTGTAGCCTCAGATTCCTGTTCCTGGCTGGCAGGAGTGAAACCCAATGTGGCTTTCTGCTGTTGTAGCTCATCCACTTCAAGGTTCAGTATGTTGTGTGTTCTGAGATGCTTTTCAGCTCATCACTTTTATAAAGAGTGGTTATTTGATCACAGTAGCCTTCCTGTCAGCTCCTGTCAAGTCTGGCCATTCTCCTCTGACCTCTCTCATCAACAAGGCATTTCCACTCACAGAACTGTCACTCACTGGATGTTTTTTGTTTTACGCGCCATTCTTTGTAAACTCTAGAGACTGTTATATGAGAACATTCCAGGAGATCAGCAGTTTCTGAAATAACACTTAAACTGGCCCATCTGACACCAACAACCATGCCATGGTCAAAGAGGGTGAAATTCCAAATCTTCAGTCCTGTAGCTTTAACAAGACTTTCTTTTCTAGATGTTCATCTTGGACAAAGCAGAAGGAGAGAATTGCTCTCTGACTCAGTTCACCATTTCTGGATCGACCTATGCACCTGAAGGAGAAGTGTGAGTGTCTCATTACCTCACAACTCGGTTCAACTTAGCACTTTTCTTAAAAATGTTCTTTTGTTTCTGCTTGTGAGCTGTCTGATGAAGCTCATGCTGTCGTGTCTCGTCGCAGATATCTGGATAACCGACCAGTGAAGTGCTCTGGCTATGATGCTCTAGTGGAGATGGCTACTATCTGTGCTTTGTGTAACGACTCCTCACTGGACTTCAACGAGGTAGCACCACACACACACACACACACACACACACACACACACACACACATACATCCATGACTTTGTGTTCAAGGCACGGTTTGTAATAATTAAAAATATTCAATAAATATCTTTTCAAATATACTTGATTTGAAATGTTGACATGCAATCGTTGTTTTTATGGTTATTTTATTCAGTTAAGACTTCTGTTTACGTATTTCTGGCCCAGAAACTAGCTCTACCAGCATCTGGAACACACCTGCTCAGCTCCGATCTTTAGAAGCATATGCACAGGAATATGTGATCACATAAAAGCATGATCAGTTTAACTGTTGTTTGTTGTGGGGAAGGAAAACTCAATATTCAATCAATATGTTGATATTTTCATTTCAGTTGCAGTTCACCTCTGAGGCAGCACAGTGAAAACTTCCAAATCGCTCCTTTAATTTGGCAGTGATTTTTCAGTTATGTAAATGACCGAACAGAGATTTTGACTTGTTTGTAAAGCTAAAATATGAGGGTGTGTCTGTAGTCTAAAGGTGTGTATGAGAAGGTGGGAGAGGCCACAGAGACTGCTCTGACCTGCCTGGTGGAGAAGATGAATGTATTTGATACAGATGTCAGGAACCTGTCCAGGATTGAGAGAGCCAATGCCTGCAACTCGGTAAATATCCACAGTTAAATTCAAATACATTATAAACACCACAATATTGGAAGGTTTTAATATGTGTAAAGCTCAGTAAAATAAGATGCATGTGTGTGTGTCAGGTGATCAAGCAGCTAATGAAGAAGGAGTTCACGCTGGAGTTTTCTCGGGACAGAAAGTCAATGTCTGTGTACTGCACACCCAGCAAGGGCAAGTCCACAACCAGCAAGATGTTTGTTAAGGTGACTAGAACCATACCAAATGTGAAAAACAGCTTCAGAATAGAGGATTAATGTCTATTAAGTTGAGTATTTAGAGTTTAGAGGGGTAGTTAGACCATAGCATTTATTTCTTAACCTGCCTCCTCCATCATGAGTTAAACAAGACATTAATGCTAAATCCTGGTTTGCAGGGAGCCCCAGAGGGAGTGATTGACAGGTGTGCATATGTACGTGTGGGAGCCACCCGTGTGCCCATGACTCAGGGCATTAAGAATGAGATCATGTCTGTGATCCGGGAGTACGGCACTGGACGGGACACGCTGCGCTGCCTGGCACTGGCCACCCGGGACAACCCACTCAGGAAGGATGAGATGGTTCTGTCTGACACAGCACGCTTCGCTGAGTACGAGGTACTGCTTAGTGCCCTCATGTCCTCATGGCCTCTCTTGAGTTTTTACTTTAAACTCATTCAAAATTATTTGTAATATTTCCATGGAATGAGTTGCAATACTTTCTTCATTTCAGGCTCTTTTTTTTTTTCTGACCCAGAAATAAACTTTCTTTTCAGTTGTTTACAGGAAGTCTTTAATATTGACATGCCATCAAAGCTTCAATTGTTTACTAGTGATGTGAGGAATAAGTCCTGTGTTCCTCTCCGGTTCCTCTCTTGTGTACAGTCTGACCTGACGTTTGTGGGCTGCGTAGGCATGCTGGATCCTCCCAGGACTGAGGTGGCTGCCTCCATCAAGCTGTGTCGTCAGGCCGGTATCCGGGTCATCATGATCACAGGTGATAACAAAGGCACGGCTGTGGCCATCTGCAGGCGCATCGGCATCTTCTCTGAGGACGATGACGTAAGCTCCATGGCCTTCACGGGCCGTGAGTTTGATGATCTTTCCCCCCACTCGCAACGCGATGCTGTAACGGCTGCCCGCTGCTTCGCCCGTGTCGAACCCTCTCACAAATCTAAGATTGTGGAGTTCCTCCAGGGCTTTGATGAGATCACTGCAATGGTAATGGCATCAAAACCAAACCTGTGCCATTATGTAGATGTAGAATATTCTAGAGCTGGATGGTACTGGTTTGATAGATTCCACTGTAAAGTTAGAATTAGTTTGGAGACAATAATCCTGGTCCTAGGCATTATAATAACATGGTTGGCATTTATCTGTAATCTCAATTACTTTCAATTAATGCACATTAACGTAATTACAGATAAATACTATTTTAAATGATCGATTCTGACTTAATTTTAATTATTAGGTTACAACTACTGTACAAACTAAAACTGTTTATTATCGATGACTGTCACGATCACTTCCTCCCCAGACGGGAGATGGGGTGAATGATGCCCCTGCCCTGAAGAAGGCAGAGATTGGCATCGCCATGGGCTCTGGCACTGCCGTGGCCAAGACAGCCTCAGAAATGGTCCTCGCTGACGACAACTTCGCCACCATTGTAGCCGCTGTTGAAGAAGGCCGAGCCATCTACAACAACATGAAGCAGTTCATCCGCTACCTCATCTCCTCCAACGTGGGGGAGGTTGTCTGGTCAGTCAATTAATCACTTGAGATTTATTTTGTTAATTAGAAATCTGTCTGTGATGTAAATTACCAGTCACACTGGAACTTGCTGGTTTCTTCTCTGAGGTGTGGAAAATATTAGGCGATAATAGCCAGTCATGGTGTGACATAGTGATAACATTAGTTAAGAAAATAACTATTTTTATAGAAAGGCCACCATCTTGTATTCTACTGCTTTCTTTTTGCTTCCAGGATTCTCAAATTTGTGGGTTGATCTAGATGAATTTGAGACAAAATGAACCGCTACTGGAAGTCCTACATTTTTTCCCCATGCAAATTTTATTTGTGTTTGTGACTGCCTTATAAAGATCCTGAAAATGTGAGCTGTTTCAGTTAGACTTGTGTTCTTCTTCTGTGCCCTTGGTACATTGTAGAATAAAAGGGACACCTGAGATATGATGCTTGGACCTCTGGATTTCTGTGTGCTGTGTGTAATGGTGTTTATTCTTTCTCTGCAGTATCTTTCTGACTGCAGCACTGGGCTTCCCTGAGGCTCTGATCCCAGTGCAGCTGCTGTGGGTAAACCTGGTGACAGACGGCTTGCCTGCCACTGCGCTTGGCTTCAATCCCCCTGACCTGGACATTATGAACAAACCTCCCCGCAATGCCAAGGAGCCCCTGATTTCCGGCTGGCTCTTCTTCAGATACCTCGCCATTGGCTGTGAGTTAATTTGTTTCTTATCTGAGGTCTTAAAACTTGTGTGTAAGTGATAGACTATATCAGGGCAAACCCAACCAGACTGGATTCTTCTTGCCAGTCAGAGATGCTTTGATTTATTGTACTGCCCTCACCAGACCTGATCAAATGTGTCTTTGATTTTCATTCTTCTGAATCAGATGCTCTGATTAGCTGTAGTAGAACCTCGCAAAGCTGAAAGATATAAACAACTTGTCTATTTCACCTACTAAGATTTTGGAACAAAGCTGATAAGCAAAAAACAAAAATAAAACAATAGAGGACAACACATTTGTTGTTTGGTCTTATGATGGTCTGTTTGCTTCCTGTTTGTTTTGCATTCATCTGCAGACTTGCCAACCTTTACGTGTTTTGTGTAGCAGCTCTGCATTTTAACTTAGCAGTACACAAGTACAACTTATCACTCAAAAAAAGACAGAAAAAGACAGTAGTACACAAAAAAGGCAGACTTCTTTTTTCTGCCAGTACAAACGGCAGATGAGCCAATTGATAAATGAATCTGGAATGATTGATAGTTGAGCGTGTTTTGAACACTACCATGTTAAATGACATCCCCTGGAAGCCTCATCCTCTTCCCCCATTTCAGATTAGTAATGTTTTGGCCAGTGTTCCAAGTTCAGCTTGATTTTCCCACTTAGGGCAGTGGTGGCTCAATGGTTAAGTCTCTGGGTTAATGATCAAAAGTCGGGGTTAACGTCCCAGCACCACCAAGTTGCCACTGTTGGGCCCTTGAGCAAGGCCCTTAGCCTTATCTGCTCCAGGGGCAGTGTATCATGTCTGACCCTGTGGAAGTGTTTTAAGGTTTCTACAAGTGACATAAGACAAGTGATTTGTAAAAGAGCTATATCTAAAACACGTGTGGGTTTTTTTCACTGTTTACTGCATTATTCTTCTTTGGGGTTTGCAGGTCTGCATTTGTCTAGTTTTATATGTTTATACCCCCCCCCAGCACCACATCCCTCAGTGCCACTCCCCCCCATACATACTGTATCTGCTTCCATGTATTATAGTCTTGAAACTTTGATCAGAAACTCTAAACCCTGCAGTGTGGTGGTCCCTCAGGAGTGCGACTGAGAAACTGTGATGTAGCGAGCTGTAGGTGGTAATTGCAGTGTGTCTGTGCCATGTCTCGTAGGCTATGTGGGAGCTGCTACAGTGGGAGCTGCAGCCTGGTGGTTCATTTTGGCTGATGACGGCCCTCAGGTCACCCTCTACCAGCTGGTGAGTGTTCGGTTGGTCTTCAGGGCTGCATGTGGGATGTGGAACTGTTAATAATGACAGTTTATTTGTACAAGTGTGAATTTTTCTACTTTATTTTATTTTAACTGCCATGTTCCTTGTCTGTGTGTTGTGTTTGTTTTTCTCAGAGCCACTTCCTGCAGTGTTCTCCTGACCATCCTGACTTTCATGATCTGGAGTGTCACGTGTTTGAATCGCCGTACCCCATGACCATGGCGTTGTCTGTACTCGTCACCATTGAGATGTGCAATGCTCTCAACAGGTTTGTCTTACAGAGAAGCACAAACACACACACACACACACACAAACACACACACACACACATATGCACACACAAGGACCAAGCAACAAAGTGCAAGTTCAGTTGAACAAAGCTGGTTCCAAGGCTGGTGTCTAAGTTCCAAATGGTCTACACTATTCCACAAAAGGGATAGTTCTGGGCAGGTAAAAACTGGCTTAGTACTAACAAAAATCTATGACGTTAGAGGTGCGGGAGTGTCTTATTTTGTCACTGTTACTACACTAAGGAGCTCAGTTTTATAGCGGAGTGGAGCTCCATACTTAAGAGAATATGGCAATGCATATTCGACCTGATTTTTGATGGCTTTTGCGACCATACGACGTCCGTCCATACGTATGAACGACGTACGTGTACCACCACAGGGTACCTGATTGTAAGTGCAAGGCAACGTATCTCATAAACACTGGACATCAAACACCATACACCGTACACCAAGCACTTTGAAACCTAAAGAAAATGAAACAAAAATAATTAACGTAACGTGGTTGTAAATAAATACACAATTTTGCAGAGTAATGTTTACAGACTATGCTCTGA
>JAOTRR010000033.1:11271337-11284159 GCA_028570945.1 Gogo arcuatus
ACAGAAAAACCTATGAATGAGTAGGGGTGTACAAACTTTTGACTGGTACTGTATGCACTAAATGAACACAGGTCACTGTGATATGCAAGGAATACTTAACACGACGGTGCTACAGGAAACATTACATTTCATTAAGGATTATATATTTTGTTTATTAATTAAAGACTAACATGGTATACATTTTATCTGTTTATAGTTGCATTTAAATGTTGTGGAATATCCTTAACTGGTTCGTTATGGCTTGTGTTATAGCAGTTATAAACACACTTTCCCTTACCAGCTTCTTTTTTCCCTTCTGTCTTGAAGTTGACAATAACAAGAAGAAGAAGAAAAAAAATCAGCTTGTCATATTACCGAGAAACCAAAAGGCAAAAAACTTCCCCGTGGTGTGAAACTTACTGACTGTTACAAAGCACAGATACTAGAGACTCTTTCCATAAATGTTTCATTAACATCTTATTACTGAAAACCTCACCATATCAACAAATATTAGTTAAATACAAACACATTTTTAAACCAGTTTATTATTAACCCTAGATATGTGCAGTGTCCTCATATCAGACCCTGCGAATAATGCATCGGAAAGAGCACACTAATATAAACCTGTGATTTGAATTACAGCCCGAGCTCCTGCCTGAGCTCCAATTGTAGAAAATTAATCAACACCTTCTGACCAGTCACATTCAAGAATTCAACTCAAGAACTAAACCACCTCTACCTGGCTTGTGCTTCTCTCTAGAGGCTTGGTTCTTATTTTTATTTGAGTCACTACGGAGCTAATTAGTATCTGTCACACACTCACACACACACACCTGGCATGTTCAAAAACAACCACGCGCACACAGTGTGCCCGAGTCAGGAAAATGATGAAATATACAACAGACTCAGAATGAAAGAAAAAACAAAAGCGATGACACATCAGCAGTGTATCATATCAGCCAGTGTAGACTGGGCTTAATGAGAGTGCGCCTGCTGTGACACAGTAATCCAATGCAAAATAAGTATGATTAAATGCATAACTGCTGTTTACAGAGGGAGGGAGCCAAACACACCACTGTGCAAAAGTCTGGAGGAGAAGAGCCGAAGGATGCGTGCTAATTACTGCTGTCAGAAGTCACAATATTATAATATGTAGGCATTTTCAAGGCCCCATTTTTCCACAATTAGCCATCTAACTTGGGTCAAAACATGCGCTTTATAGCATTCTGGGTTAAATGTTTTGACCCCCTGTCACTTGATGTAGAGAAAGAGATTTGAATCGATGCATTACTTATGTCATTTTTGCATATATTTTAAAATTATGCATCAATAATATTAAATAGAAGTTACAATATATGTGAGTGATATTACACACAAGTAATGTTTTCCTAACAGATTAAATTATAAATGTTGAAGCATATCTGGTGTCATTCAGCGGAACCGGAATTAAAATTTTGCAAAAATACCATTTTCTTGTTTTCCGCTTCACCAGATTGAAGAAAGTGTGTAAATTTCGACATCTTACCAGCCTGTCAAAAACACAATGAAGTACATTTGGGGTTCCCGCTATGTTCTGGAGGACAGAATCCTGTTTAGAGCCTGCATGAAGTTGGAAAAACCCGAATTCCAGATTTGTTTTTATCAAATGCTAAACTTACGATACTGCCTCAGTGTGCTTCTCCCAGGCTTAAGAAATGTTCATTTGGTTAACGTGAAACAACTGCACAGTGTAGCATCACTGTTAATGTTAGTTCTGTCTGCGAGAGGATAATAATATAGGTTCATTAATATAGTGCGCAATTCGAAGTGTGTGGAGTGTTTGTGTGTACAATATGTGGAGTGTTTGCATGTTCAGTATGACAGCAAGTTCCTGTGCGAGGGAAAGAGAATGAGCGTGAGTGTGTACAGCATGTGGAGCTCACCAGCTGCCTCTGTTTGGGTGGGAGCGCTGGAGGAGGGAGGGGCTCGTGCACAGAGTCACTGCTGCTGAACGAGTCGCTGAAGCCGTACACTTCCTGTATGAGCCTGTTGCGCTGCTCGTAGATGCTCTCGCTCTGTGGCGTCTGGTAGAAGACAGATGGCTGCGGTTCCGAATAATCCTCCACAAACTGCATGTACTTCAAGACTGCGGGTTACGAAGCAGAAGGTGTTAAGTGCATGCACACGTTCACTTACAAGCACACACTTCACATTATGACTGACTCACACTTACCCAGCCAATGACCCACATTTACTGACTTCCATAAAATGGAGGTCAAAGTAACAAAAGGGTCATAAACTGTAACCAATCATCCACGTTTCATCCTTGAACCACTGATAATTTAATCGATCATATATTACACCATTATTTTTCTACTCTCCCTTCAGACCTATAACATACTGGAGGGAATCAAAACTAATAAAACATACCAAAAACTTTGAGTGGAAATAAACAGCAGCAGCTGTACATAAACCTCTCTGTTACACAGCACGCAGTCAGTGTGCAGAGTATTACATCATCTCCCCACCCTCCACCCAACCCAAACAATGTCCGCTCAGAGAGATGCTTGATGTGTCACTTCCTGTGTGTCAACAGTTACGCCTCAAACATATTCTTGTAGATTTCACTGACAAACTCATTATGCCATATGACCTCATGCTAGATCTGACATCATTTCTCCAATCCTTAAGAGAGGGGAAAGGGGAAAGGGGGGGGGAAGGAGTGGAAAAATCCGTGGAACATTTAACAGCATTCATGACAATATAAATACCTATATATTCAGACGATCAGAGGTCACAGACCTGAAAACTGTAGTACCAAAAGACCTGGCACCTTTTTAATGGCCACCAATCCAGTGTCAAAAAGTTCCAGTTGTACTGTTTAAGGTACCTGCATAAATATGGCAACAAATGAATGGCATTTGTGGGCAGGGCTAGCAGCACTGTTCATTGCTGATTAGACATGTAACAATTCACCCAATTCACGATTCAATTCGATTCACGATACTGGGTTCATGATTCGATTTTCCTACGATATGACAATTAAATGAAGAAAAACTTATTACCAAAAAAACCCCCCCCAATATTTATTTTCCTATTCTTCATCAACTTAAATATTCCTTTTAGTTAAAACAAACAAACAAAAAAACCCTTTTAATTTTCTTAATAACCAGTAATATTTACCCACATTTGTAAATGTTGGAGTAAAATATAGGCCTAATAACCTACTCCTTTTATTAAAAATGAAAAAGTTAATAACAAATAGGCAATTTCTTAATAAATTTTTATGTACATTTTACTACCTACCATTTTCTTCTCTTTTCTTTAGCGTTCCGCTGTCTGTAAAAAGATGATTTTAAAAAGAAATCGGAGCTATTTGTACAGTCAATCACACAACAGCTCTCTCATTTTAGATCTGTTTGTGTTTCAGCGGCATTAGGGCAGTGTTACTTCTGCCTAGGGTGAAGTCACGCGTATTCCCACTATTTTACGTTATTGCCTGAATATACGTATATATATATATACTCTGCTGTCTAAATAAGGTAATTACAGCTAGGAAAAACTAAGATTATGCAGCCTGATAATAATCACAAGTCATTTTTTATTTCATTGATTAGAATCGTCATAAGTTTGTATCGTGATTTATAAAACAAAACAATATAAACAGATAAACCCTGAATAAATACAAAAAAAAAAAAAAAAAGAGATAGGGGAGAAAACTAAGTTTAAATGAAGATATGGAGTATTTATTTATTTATTTATTTTGTATAGTCCTTGCTGCAGAATCAAAAGTCCAGGACGTGGAGCCTAACCCATAAACATTGTACAACACATTAAGCACACCAAGTTTTCACACTGGACTTTTGGCTTGAATTCGTCCGGGTGGGAGGAGCTGGACCAGGTCCAATGCCACCCCATGGACTTCTTGTTTTGCAAGAAGGGTTACTTGCCGGTTCTTGTTTGAATGTGCAGTAGAAAGCTGCATTTTGCAGAAATTAGAATGTAGTGCTCAGTGCTGTAGGTGGTTCAGTGGTTAGCATAACTGACAAGTAGCTGAAGGTCTGCAGGTTAGATCCTACTGTGCATTGCCTTTATACCCCTGAGCAAGGCATTAAAATCACAAGTGGTCCCTACGGTGCAAACACTGTCATATCATTTAATCAGGGTGTATCTGTAAATGATTAAACATTCCCATTAAAAATAAAACCTCCTGTTTTTTTCCCCCCTCAGGCTTCTACTATGACTAACCTTCCAGGATTTAAGGCATTAAAACATTTTGTGCAGAATTACTGCTAATTAAAATGTCAATTCTTAAGAAATCTGACAGCCCTAATACTCACTGTGTCTGCTCTTCTTCTCAGGTAGAGGTGGAGGAGATTGAGGCACGGAAGCATTCTCAGAGACGACAAACTCCGCCCCATATCCGACCACGGGGGGGAAGAGAGGAAACAGAGGGAACGGCGGCACGGGCATTTCCTCGTCTGTGACATTGTCGTATTGGGAGTGTAGGCGCTCGAAAGGCGTTCGAGATGCCAGGCCGTCGAAGGGTGTCTGAGGGTTGCCGCTGCGCCGCTTCTTTTCCGGCAGAGCAGGAGGGGTGATGAGGGCATGCGGAGGAGTGACAGAGTGATGGAGAGAGGGAGAACCGTAGGGAATCGGGCCCGGAAATGCGGAGGAGGAAGGCTCCCGATGGGATTCAGGAAGGGGGCTGAGGCAGCTTCCGGCAGGCAGAGACATCTGATCGATGCTGGACAAGTCCTCTCTGAGGAAGTCATAGTCTGGGTCGTAGCTCTCTGCCATATCTGAACGAGAAGCCAGATGACAGTTAGCAGAGTGTGCATGTATAAGAAGGAAAAAAGGTGTTTGAAAGAAAACGCCTCACCTAGCGTCTCACAGCTAGTGTTTCGAGAGCACTGCCCGCTGTCCTGCTCTAGAGAAGACAGCTGCTCGTCTGATTTGCTCAGTTTACCCATGCTGCCGCAGGGAGAGCTGCGCGGTGACTCGCCACCATATGAGTGACTGCCACCAGAAAAACGCCGCTGTAAACCATCTGCATCATAGTCCTGAAGATAAACACGATGGTGCTAGTTACGTGTTCACAAATACAAAACATGAGCAGTATTTATAGAAATATTATCATGGTTATGAATAATGTTTTACATTCTCATACTAAGGTTGCATTTGTTTGCAGCGCAGTCTCATTCTTGTACACGAATTAAAGTCGCTCATGAGGGCATGCTATTAAAGGAAAATAAATCAATGACTACCAGATTACCGTTACCACCCAGAGTTGATTATTTTCCAATAACAGCTTGTTTATTCCTCTTTTACCACAGCAATGTGGTATAATTGGTCAATTATAACAACACTAACAATCAGGAAATGAAAGCAGACTTTCACTTATAGAGTAAATTACATCATCACGGAACTATAGAAATGGGATATAAAAAGAAATAGCTAATATGTACACACCTGTCTGTAGATGCCGATAGGAAGACTTGATCCACTCGTGGCACGGCTCATCGGAGCAACAACGGCGACTCGGGTAGGAGACGGAGCTGACTGGCGCTTCTTAGGAGGAAGAGCTGGGGGACTAGAGACAGAAAAAAAAAGGACAAGATTAATTAAATTCCTTCATTATTTGCATGTAAAGATTTGAAAAACCAAAGCTGTGGGGAACAAAATGCTCAGTCATCACATCAAATAAAGATCAACAACGATGAGAAACGGTGCCGTGTATAAAAGAAAGGAAAAAAAAAACCCCTCAGCGTTAACCAAATAGATTCATTTTTACTTGTCTAATCTAAATGTTAGAGAAATGCTGCTTCATGTTTAGAAATTTAATGTAATGTTTTCAAAAAGAAGTTCTTCAGCTTTTAAAAAAAGTTCATATTTGCCCGTGTGTGTGTTGCACAAATCTCCAAACAACGGTTTCCCAGTCCAAGTGCTCCATATCATTAATAGTCAAGCATATAATATGATGAAAGATGAAAATCAGATTCAATACCAGTCCCTGTGCTTGTAATAATAACAACTGCAAAATGAAGCGGTATTTTTCCGTAAAGAAATGAGGCGAGAGAACAAGGATGTGATCATGTCAGAATCAAGAATTTTTAAGCTTCATGAATGAGAAGAATCAGCCAAAAATGATGTCAGCTTTTGCATCAGGTCTTACAGATACAATCTTAGTGGCTAAGGGATTTCCCCCTGCTAATTTATGAACAAGTAAAGCTAATGTTTTACTTGGCGTGTTGTAAGGGAGGTGGAACATTCCATGGTAATCTGTATGAAAGAAGAAGAAGAAAAAAAATCCAGAAATATAGGCAGCGATCAATTCAGCATTACAAATGAAGCCTGTTTTACACTGTATAATTATGGCAGTCTTTTAAGATTTGTCACACTGTACGAGATTCTCTCAAAATCTTGACCAAAATCTATAAACAATATATTTAAGCAAGCAAACAGAAAACATTTTGTGTTTTGAGTATTGGTGGATTTTAGCGTTATACGAGCAGTTTTATTGGTCTTTGGTCACGTGGCACTAAATTGGTTGCCAGCAAGCATGTTGCATTATGCGTTTTAAGACCGCTGATCTTGTGCAATTTCTGTCTGTGATAGTAAAACCAGGCCAAAAATTGTACTGTATAAACCCAACTTAATACCCATCCATCCATCGTCTATACCACTTATCTGTCAGCGTTGAGGGTGAAAGCTGGAGCCAATCCCAGCTGACCATTTGAAGAAACGGTTCCATTTTACAATCCGAAACTAGTAATCTGACCTCTGTGTCAGAGGGTTACAGTGTTGTTGTGCCATGTACATAAGGGTTAACATTTTATAATCACGTTGTATAGGAAAAGCTATTCTGTTGCAACTTTTTTTTTTATTAAACATTGTATATTTAATACACTTTTAGCCCCTGAAGATATTCTGGACTTTTTCCATTCATGCTACAATATTTTATCTTTAATACTACATTTGTTTTTGTGCTGTAACTATCATCAGTGCTATCTCCTCACACATTCATTCCAGAGTGCTCCACACAGTCCTCCAGACAGACGAATAATTAAAACGACATAGTCTTCATTCCAGCCTTAATGTCTTCCACAGAGACATCTGGATCAAATGCCGCTTCTGTTTAAAACACAGTCAGATGTTGCAATTCGTTCCACTGTTTATCATTAAACGTGCTGGAAATAAATACCTCCTCTCTCCTGCCGTAAAGGGTAAAAAGCTGGTTAGGGTGCTGTTAAAACCTTCATTGCTCACTTCAGGTGAAGCAAACACACTGGAGCAGCATGTGCACTGAAAAGAGCAAACTTGGAACCGCATGCTTGTGCACTGCCTACAAAATGGCCAGGAGGCACATATTCAATTTCAATTAGATTCAATTTTTATTTGTATAGCGCTTTGAACAATAGACATTGTCACAAAGCAGCTTTACAGAAATCCGGGTGTAGAGTTAGGTTTCTACTGAGCAAGCCAGAGGTGATAGTGACAAGGAAAAACTCCATGAGAGGATATGAGGAAGAAACTTTAAAAGGAACCACACTCATAAGGAAATCCACACCTGATAGTGAAATTATAAAATCACCACTATATAAAAACCCCACCCACACAAAAAAAATTTTCCCCCCAAAATATATCTTAAAAACGATTTGAAAATGCCCCTGTGAGCATGCAAGCATAATCAGAGTCACAGCAGCCAACAGTGGGCATCTGTGCGATTATGTATGCAGAAGAGGGTAGATAGCGCTCTTTCTCAGAGTGTGTTAAGTTGCCCTGTAAGACTGTATAAGCAGCATTTCGAAAAGATGCAGTGACTGGATTCACATGTCTCAGTGGAAGAATGTGCTAGACCCTCATCCTCTCTGCTTGGCACCTATCGTGTGATAGGAAAGCTAGGGGGAAAAAAAAAAAAAAAAAGAAGACCAAATAGGGTAAAATAAAAATTTAAAAAAGGGTTGATTTTACACTTCAGTTCACCTTCATGTAGGATTTGATTTAAAAATATTTCAAAAAATAAATGTTATGAAATTAATCACACAGGATATAGTGTGTAAGCTCACTTCATTAATGATGTCCAGCCTTCATGTGACACTGTATCACATAGCATTCCCCCTCTACAGAAAAGACACACACTCAGCTACAGAAGAATATTATACATATAAAAAAACAAAAAACACCTGAAACACCACAGCTTATCAGAGGAAGTGGAGAACATAGTCAGGCGTCTCTGCACCCCTACAAAGACACAAGTTCTAAGAAACACCCTATTGATAACAGCCTTCTTCACACCTTCCCATTTAGACTTGTAAACAGTTAGATTCGAGCGACAGTGCTATGTAATCATCTGTAGAGAATACAGCTCAGCTACAGCGAAAGCCACAGCCTCCTTCGCTTCGAGCTGCATCCAGTGAAACAAACAGGTTCTTAGTGCACGTCCAAACAGAAACTAAACCACACAATAACACTGAATGATCATTGGCAAACATGTTTGGCTATGCAATCTGCCCAAATATGCCAAGGAAAGCAACGGCAGTGGGCGCTTTTCTCGCAGGCAGACAGTGAGAGACAGTGGGAGCTGTGAATCAGAGCCAGCTCACTTACCAATGCTCGGGCACTTTGAGGCCAGGGAGTGGGGGTTTGGGAGGCGCCACTTCTTCGGTGGAGGGGGTGTCAGTTAGGACCTCAGTGGAACGACTCAGTGCAGTGGAGTTTGTCGAGCTCTCATCTTCCGTCTCTATAACAGGAGGGTCTGGAACACTATAATGACCAGAATCATGTTAGTGCATTAAGAATGCATGACACATAGGCCTTCAATTACTTCAGGACACTACAATTACTTCTTTATAGGTGGAGAAAGAAATAACATACTTAGACAATGTATTTTCAATTATCAAAAAACCCCCCCCCCAAAAAAAAACCCTCACCAAAGGGCATCAACAACAATAGCAGAAGATGGCTACAATTTCTTTAACCCTTTAATGGCCACACCAAGAAAAACACAATAAGATACAGGGACTCAAATGTGCTCTACCAAATGGTTGACCAGAACATTAAAGGGTTAATGCAACATGTCAGGAATGAACAGACCTATCATTGGGGATTATGAGTTTTAAATCCTGACAAATCCTCGGTTGGAAGCAACCAGGAGGCCAAGAGTAACTCTCGACATGATGCTGCCACCACCATGCTTCACTGTGGTATTTTCAGGGTTATTCTTATGCAGAGGCATTGTAAACAAGCCTGTAAAGTGTTGGCGTCCTTCACCTCTCTGAGCTGATGACTGATGGGACACTTTTGGCTGTGGGTGATGTTGGGGAGGGGAGCTGCTGTTTCTCCAAGACCAGCTTCACCAGTTCCTGCAGGAAACCACAGACAATACCATTAGTGCCTGTACCACACCACTTCACAGAACAAAGAGTGGAAAACCGAAGATTCGGGTGTGCTAGGTAGGTGTTTAAAAAAAAAAAAAAAAAGGCAAGAGAGGAGATGATGACGATGATGAAAGCATTACCTTGACCCCATCCAGCACTGCTTTGATAATGCTGGTAACATTTGCAACAGTGTCCTTCTCCTCCAGGTCCACTCCCTCCAGCATCACCTGATCAGACCAGCGGATGAGGTTCGCCAAACTCTGATACACTCGGTTGAGGCAGGATGACACGGAGGAACTGCACAAAAGCAAACTCCAAAATGTTATACCTCAGGGAGCAGGAGAAAATATAGCCATAGAGACACGATACTGAGCAACAAAAAAAACAAAACAAATAAATCATATGTAAGTGTGGAATTTGTGGCCTCGGCCCAGACAGCATGTGGTGCACAGCTGTAACAGATGAACCTGACATATCCGAGGGCCTCTAATATGGGAGAAATTAATGTCAAAATCGGGTTTCTTTGTGAAACTAGAATAGAAGCGGACTTGGATATGGCTTTATTTTTCATTTTATTTTACCTTTTCAGAAGCTTGGGGTCAATTTGCACTACAGGCACGATAGCCTCCAACACTTTACTGGCAGAGCCAGGAAGCATTTCCAGAACTTTTCGGTCCACCACCATCTTATCAATTATCGTCTTGAAGTAACGCAAGGCACTGACCACTTCTTTCTCCTTCTCTTCCAACCGACTGAGATGCTAAACCCAAAAAGGTGGAGGTGGATTACAGGTCAGCAAAGAGCGCAAAAGTGGTAACAACAGCCAGACTATACATGCAGTGCATACAAAGCTACCTTAGTTTCTTGCTTCTCGGGAGTCTTGACAATTCGCTCTATTGAAGGCTTTGATGTTTTCTTTGATGAATGTACTCTTTTTGGCTTGGGGGAGTGAAATCTATCTATTAGCCTCATTGTGAAGGTTTGCAGGTTGGAGCGCTGGGAGTCTGAGAGGCATAAAGAGACAGAAAGAGTGAGAGAGCGAGAGTGAGAAGTAGAGGAGGAGAAGTTTAAAAAAAAAAAGGGAACAAACAAGAAAGTCTCGTTAAGGCTGCACAACGATGGATCCTCAGGACTGTTTTGTTATACTGAAAACAATATCCAGTAAGAGCAGAGAAAATCAGTAGCCCGAGCACATAGGACAAGCAGAGGTATCATTCTGACCAGAAATTAGCAAGTTCTTTGGACACATTATAAGCCTGCTCACATGAATAAATCTTTGGTCCGTAGTCACAATAATTAATGGTATCTTTTAAAAAAGAATGTATAAATGCGTTCCTGAATGGTGCAACAGAAAAGCTCATAAGGTTCAAATCCTGATGAAAAGACAGCAATCTGTGGCCGAGTCCAAGAGAGCAAAATTGGCAGTACTTTCTGCATGGGAAGGATGGCATGCTCGCTCGCTCTCTCTCTCTCACCTCCCATCAACAGGAGCGACATTAGCCAATAGCAGGTGTCTGTGAGCTCATGTATGCAGAAGAGGGTGGATAACGCTCGCTTCACTTGCCTCAAATGAAGTCCGTGTTACCAACCTTCACCCTCCCTGGTTGGTAGCTTTCATCTGATTGAGCAGAGCTGGCTGGTGGATAGGAATCAGCCAAGGCTATGTTAGGTAGAAAATGGGGGCAAAAAAATCCCCCCACCCCCAGTAATTGCCAAAAGTTAGATATTAAGCTAAGCTCACATTTATCATAGTTATGTATTCTACATTATTTGAAAAAGCCAAAAATCACAATCATGGTTCATGTATGATCAACTGTGTCGTCCTAACAGACAGCTAGCAGTATAAAACAACAAAAATAACTTAGAAACTGAAACTACTCAGTGAGTTAAATCGAGTGTAAACACCTCACTCGATGTGTCTGCCTCAGCATGTTTAACACAGACCTACACCCCTTTTGATAAAATAACTACCTCAAACACGGCCACATAAAAGGCTGCAAGTTGTACCTCATAACTCCTCCTAGCATGTAAACAGAGAGAAGGAGCAGCTTTCATGCTCAGAGTGGCATGATATTTCAGCCTTTTATGCTCTTCAGGAACACACAAGGGAAGAGAGAAGAGGGAAGAGTGTGTGGCCATTGTGTGCAGTCAGATCCTCTTCTGTGAACTGAAATGGTCACAACTGCACTGCTCACTCAGACGCTTGAGCTGAAGCAGGCCACAGCAGAGTTCTGATGATGCCACTACTGTGAGCAAAACCATTTAGGGGAAATTTCCTCGACTCTTTCAAGCGAACTAAACTGAGGTTAGTGTGGGTGTTCTGTGGAGTTTCAAGTCAGAGGCCACATGTAGCACCTCAGAGCGAGAGCACTAAACTAGTAGCATCCCACACGACACCTCACACCTCAAGCTCTCCACTGCTAAAGGAGAATATAACATACATACCGTAAAATACACAGATCAGATCAAGTGAGTGGCAGAACCTGCTTAGTTTTAGTTTTACGATAAGCAGCTAACTTGGTAGGGAAGTCCCTCTGAAGTGCTCTAGGCCATAACAACATGAACAATTACCTGAAATTGAACACATGACTTCTTTAGTTCTAGGCCAACATATAGAGCTAACATTTAGGAGTGCAAGAGGCGAACATTCTGAACCACACTGAGATCTGTCCAAGTAGAAATTTCAGCTGTGACTGTGATACATGTCTAACTGTTATTAAACTGTTGAAAATGGAGGGAAGCTCCCAGTCTTATCACCGATCATTCTAACTGATAAAAGCATTTCAGTCAACAGGTGAAATTACCCACGAAAGCCAACTTCCTCAATGTCTGAGCAAATGGCCAACCCACTAGACGAATGAACGCAATAATAAAAGAAGGAAGAACTGCTTCTGGCACCCAAAAACAGAGGAAGTACCTCAAATACAAATAGATTTGGTTTCATTCAGACATATGACTCTTTCTTCTATAAAGATTTTTGGTCTTTAATATTACACTCTAACCAGAAGTGTTCCTTTAGTCCAAGGTCTTAGACTTGGAAAGTGTCACACATTTACAAATAGCCCATTCACACCTAAAATCCCTTTGCAAAGTCTGAACCAAGAGCAAAATACCTTCAACACTTTTTGAAAATACAACCTCGTTTCCAAATAAGTTGGGACGCTGTGTCAAACATAAATAAAAACAGAATGTGATGATCTGCACATCATGGAAACCTTATGTTTCATTGAAAAATAGTATAAAGACAACATAAAGGTTGAAACTGAGAAATTTTATTGTTGTTTGAAAAATATATGCTCATTCTGAACTTGATGCCAGCAACACGGTTCAAAAAAGTTGGGACAGGGGAATGTTTGCCACTGTGTTACATCACCTCTACTTTTAACAACGCTCTAAGTGTTTGGGAACTAAGGTGACCAATTGCAGTAGTTTGAAAGTGAAATGTTGTCCCATTCTTGCCTGATATACAATTTCAGTTGCTCAA
>JAOTRR010000033.1:11336206-11360528 GCA_028570945.1 Gogo arcuatus
CACACACACACACACACACACACACACACACACACACACACACACACACAATGATATACAAAAATGTATCAGGAAACAGGCTTTTCAGGGAAATATGATGATGTGATTGGGAAGTGGACAGAAGTTAAACTCTTCTTCAATGTTGCAGATAATGCATAATGAGATTTTTTTTTTATGATTCCATGTTTAAGATTAGACATGGAATATCATCCAAAAATGATAAATTGCAAAAATGAATACGTGACCAAAACTGACATATCAACCTATACTGTCTTGCCTTGACAGCAAATGTGGTGTATGTACACTCTTATTGTAAGGCTAATTGAAGCCATGCTGAGTGCTGTCACTTGGCAGGGGAAGCATGGGCAACTTCAGAGGGCATTTTTTCCCCCTCTCTGATGCTGAATCCTTTTACTTTGTCTTGTTGTTTCACCAGCAAAAGATTCCAGAAAGAAATTGGCTCGTGCAGAACAAATAGCAGCAAAACTACAGCCATCTGCTTGGAGATCTGAGCGCTGTGCATGCACATGAACACACAGTTTATGGAAACACACATGAATGCTTATGTGCTCATATACACAAAGTTATGATCATATGCAAGTGCAGACATCAGAAATCCATAAAACGCCTACACACATCGAGAGACTACATTAGATCCACATAATAAAGGACTGCAGGTTGTTAGAAACGTTTGGAGTGAGGTTGTAGAGAAACCATCTAAAACACACCTGCAGGTTTTAAAGTGAAGCCTATCTGCAATCAATACAATTCTTAATTTAAAAGCCCATTCAGGATTTAATCCTGTGTGATGAAGCATACTACACAAAATCAACTTCTAAACCAAAACCCCAAGTGGAGACATGCAACCTTGCCAAACAGCACGTCTCTAAAACATCAGGATTTCCTGGATATATTAGACTAGCTGTTAGTGCGAGCTGAGGATTGATCAAAGGCCTCTGAGCTTCATGAAGTGTCACGTTTTAAATATCCCTCCCCTTTAAAAGAGGCCAATCGAGTCACCGCTTTGGCACAAACACACAAGGAATAACTAAAGCCTGATTTTTTGTAGGGGATTACACAATACGCACCCATTACAAACACTTCCAAAAACATAATGATCTCAAAAAGGTTTAACTATAGAAATAATCATCCTTAGAAACATAATAATACAAAAAAACTATATTAACGCAATCACCCACAAACATTAATTACACGGTTTCATCACAATCTCCCAAAAACCTCATAGCGAGAGCTCAATCACACAACAGTGACTCAAAAACCTCCTACATAAACACTAAACCCATCACCGATTAAACGTCACTCACTTCAAAACTCAAAATCCCTCCAAAAATGCTATACATATATAACATCTATGTACGTTCTGTACGTGTGAAGCCAATTTTTAATGTCAACAGCTATTCTAGGAACGCTTTTCTTCAGCTCTCCTCCGAAAGGCTGGGCTGAAAGCGAGGTGCTGGCGCGGGGCCTGGCGCGAGCTCAGTGCCGAGGACAATAGAAGTTCGTTAAACTTCGAGGCGTCCTGGAGCGGCTCACTCACCGAGAGAAAAAGCGCACTCCCAGGAGGAACAGAGCGCCACGGTGGCAGATGGTGCTTTTTATTTGGAGCGAGAGTGGGCAGAAAGAGAAGCAATGGAGAGAGCGTGGCAGAAAAAAAAAAACATGGCGAGGATGGGAAAAGAGAAAGAAAGCGTTTCTAAGCAACAAGTGAGTACTGCCGCCAAAATCAGCTGCGAAACAGGAAGCGAGAGGTGCCAAAGTGGGAATGTGGTGAGGCGTCCTGCATTAGCTGACCTCACAGGGCTTCACAGAAGCTGCAGGCCTGCATGATGTGTTTGTCATGAATAACACCAGATCCTTTCTACTGGCGATGATGGCATTCAGGATGGAAAGCTTGGAAGGGCTTCTTGCTCGGTGCTCTCTCTTCTGGGAGTCACTTTGATGCTTTGAGGTGAATCTCAGGAAGCCGGCATCCTGCTGAACCAGCTGGCTCAGACCTCTTTAACCACTCAGCATTAATTTAACTATCTGTGCACTCTCACTGCCAACTCTGGCACCACCACCATAGCAACCTCATCAACTTTTCTGTCAGCTCTCTATCCAGCACTGAAGAAGACAAAGGTGCTAATTTGGACTGGCTATAAACAAAAGGTGCTTTCTGAAGCTCTGATCCTACAGTGACCTCTGTATCCTCGTGGCTCAGCACTATCTGGTTTTCTGAGGACGTTCCAGAAATCCGCGTCGATATTCCAGAGCCGGAAGACGACCATGTGTTCGTGTGCCCTGAGCCATGCCCCTGAGGAGGGCAAAATATTCTTGATGTAGATCAATAGCAGCACAAGGTCACTTTTAGATACAATTAAAAAGGCAGGGCTCTAAAGGCACCAAAGGTGTGAGAGAGAGCAAGACACAGAGGGGATATGACGGAGAGAGATGAGAAAGACCTCCTCTCACTCACTCATTCACTATTTACAATACAGTCTACTCTGTTCTGTATAGAGTGCTATAGGACTGCAGTGGAGGTGACTCCAGACCAAATACAGAGAATGTCTGTGACCTGCTATTACATAAACTAAAATCAGAACGTCAAGAATATTAAGTAGGGCACAGGTGCACCAGAAGTCTGCATTTTATGATTGAAAAAATCATTGTCTTTTTCTGTTCACAACACTCCAATTTCAGTGAACTTTTGCCCACTGTAGCTTCAGATTCCTGTTCTTGGCTGACAGAAGTGGAACCCAATGTGGTCTTTTGCTGTTTTAGCCCATCTGTCTCAAAGGTTTTGGCAAGTGGTGTGTTCTGAGATGTTTTTCTGCTCACCACAGATCTAAAGAGTAGTTGACTTACTATAGCCTGCACTCATCAACAAGGTGTTTTCCACCCGGTGTGAACAATGAGTGTATCAAATTAAGTAAGACTGTTTAACAACATTTTCACATATGCAAACTCAAACCCTGAAAGTACGTAAGTGCTCACTGTGATTTTTCTACATTGAATACACCAATAACAACTATCGACCGGCTTTAGTAGTTCTTAGAAAGTCCCCAGGGTTGCCAGGTATGTGATAACTCCATCTCAATGGTCCACAAACCAAAACTCCACACTCTATATACAGCTTTTAAAATCAAACATCATGTCCATCATTGAAAAATGTATCACAATACGAGTTTTGTTACATAATACATTTGTAAATGAGCAATATTTCTATAAATATCATTTTCTGTAAACAGTTCTTCAGCTTGATTTCAAATTCATCATATTACATATTACATTCACTGATTTTCAGTAACTGCTTTATCCTGGTAAGGTTATGGAGCTTATTGAGGGAACATTGTGTGCAAGGCAGGAATACACCCTCAGGACTGGACACTAGCCCAGCATAAGCAAATATTGTGTCCTGGATATTAGGTTTTTGTACTTGTAGCTGATCTGCGGACAAGACCACGGTTCAGTTCGTTACACGTGAGAACAGTTTTACAAAAGGGCCAATCGCTCTAATAACATTTAAACAGCCTGTAGGGACCTACCACTACCCACCTCATTTGTTTGTGGGTTGCTTATTACACAGCCACCTCATAATTAAACATGTCGAGAAAATAAAGGCACTAAAAATAAAGGCCGTATAGTGTATCGTTAAGGTGCTATGCGAGGACAGAACATCTTGATGCGCACAAATATGATGTGCTACATTAGAAATTTGGTTAGAAAACGATAATGATCATAAACTTTTAACTTCATGTAAGCTCAATTAAAGTACTTAACTAGCTAGTCACTTTTTAAAAATAGTCAGTTAGGTTTCTGGGAAACCAAATCATGGGACTGGGCAGCACATTAGACCTTTTACTTGCCTGATGGGCTAGCTAATCAGTTTATCACTTGTCTACCTCTGACCCTGGACAGTCTGCTACTCCATTACAGGACAACACACACACTCAAACGTTCAGACCTTGCTGTACACAAGGTTTATGGTGCATGATGGGTAATCATACAGTAAACTATCTGCTCCAGAACTGGACTACACTACAGAAATAGTGTCCTAAGTATGAAACTAACTTAGACAAGACTAGAGTGATTAATTAAAGAAAATTAACATTCTAGATTTAGGTTTGTATCTACAAATTCCCTTACAGTGATCTCTGTTTAACATGCATGCACATTTCTGTGGAGCTACATCTCTAACTCCTGCTGTGTGAAGCTTTGTGGTGGCTCTGTGTTTGTGTGTCTTTTGATGCAAACTGCCAAACGAGTGACAGGATCTAGTCAGTGGCAGCACTTGAAACAGCTTCAGATTGCACTTAAAAACACTCTGCTCATCAGCAGAAAGAAACTCAAGACATATACATTCCAAACTCAGCATGCAAGAAACCGAACATATTGGTGGGGGTGGTGAAGCTGATGGTATCAAATGGGTGAGGAAAATGAGGAGAGGGCCTGAGGAGGAGGCATTTGTCACTCATTAGCATCCCTTAATTATGGTCAGGCAGACTTACTTGTAAAGAATCCAGAGCCTGCAGAGGACCGGCTCTTTCCTCTGCCCTCAATCTCACGCCCTAGTTAATGCTGCACCATTGCCAGGAATGCGCATCTGAGACTCGAGTCTAGTTGAGAAGTAAAGAGGTAAGCAGGAGGTTTAAGTTGTTGTAGGCAGGACGGTGCAGACACAACATCTTTGCATATTTGTTTTTGTTCTGGCTCCTACCAGGCAGTCCCCAAGGACCCAATTTACACCTGGCCATTTCATGCTATTTTCATTCTGATATGATTTTAACCACATGCATTTACACTCGTGAATCTGTTTGCACAACCTTATTTATGAATCACTGTTCTTCCACGAGTTGACGCCTTTTTTTTTTTTATTAATACAAAGGAAGTCTTTGTGAAATCATACCTAAGCTGAAATATCAAATATCTCTTGGTCCATGTTCTATGTGGTCACTTTGTTGTGATTGCTCTGTACATCTCATTAGCCAGCAACTTGGCATCAGCTTCACATACAACACATACTAAAAGGAATAAACAGCCAACACGCTACAAGCAAATGGACAGCTTCCCAACACATCTCGTGCTAAATATATAACTCGCAGTTCTGGACGTGGCCTGGGAATTCTTGGCAAAACTGTTAGCCTGTCTATGAAATTATGTATAGGATTATAACTACCAGTATTGTGTAGAGTTGCAAAAGCCCGTACGAGAGTAAAATACAGTGCACATATCCACTTTTCCCATTTCCAATACTTCTTTTTCCATTTTCAATATTTTTGTTGTCAAGTTACGAAAAACATAAGAGGTGCAATGGATCCGAGTGGAAAATATCTCAAATACGATCAGATATCGATCCAGCATTTCAAGCCAAATACTGGCCCTAATACTTAGTATCAGCTTCCTAGACCCAGATGTTTCTCTTACATTCCATGCACATTTTTGATTCTGGTTATTGTTTGTAGAACTGATGGATATCTTAAGGCAGTGCTTATTTTAAACTGGAAAGGGCGCTCGGTCTCAGCGGTGGAACATGAACCCATGTCCTGACTTCAAAGCAGTGCTATGTGAAGGAACAGCAGCAAGCACTTGAGAACACTCAAGGAGGAGCTCCTTCTGCACAAACTGAAGAAGGCTGCTAAAGTTATCCTTTGATTTCATCTTCGAAATGATTACATGTAATGAAGTGTGGCAATGGCCCTGTTTGCTGCCAAAAAACCCATCTTTGTCCAAGTACTGTACTGTACGCTTTAGGAGAAATGCTATAAGAAGCAGTGATGGGTAGGCTTTAACCTGGGCTAACTGTGTTTTGTATTTTTGTAGTTTGTTGTTTTGTATTTTGCCTAATTCTGCCGTCATGTCCTGTATTTGGAACATACTGTATAATTTTCTGAGCAGCAAGGTGGCATACACACTGCTCTAAATTGCCTATAGGTGTGAATGAATGTGTGAATGTGTGTATCAGTATCTGTTTATTGCTCCAAATATTCATATTTGTATCTGTATTCGGATTTAAACAAAGTGGGTGTGGCCTAAACCAGAAGTTTTTTTTTAAACAGAGATGTGTGTGAAACTGCTTTCCCCCAATTATTGTTTGTATTTGTACCTGCTTGTGACATTTTCTATCAAATTTATAGATAAGTTTCTATCAAACTAGTGCCTTAATTTAACCACCATGACCCTGACCAGGCAGTTACTAAGGATGAATGTATGAATGCCGTAAATGCATGTTCATGTTAATGAATGTGGTCTTTCTTTGCTTCGTATGCATTCGCTTCCTCATGCCCACAAGCTTTATATCTGGCCACTTGCCCATGACACTAAAACTCCTGCTTGTGTGACTTTTTTGTCTAGTTTTAACAAGAGCCTTTCTGACAAGCTTTATAAAAAAAGAGAACTGGCATGCCTCCTATCCATATCTGTATTTATATCCATTTGGAACACATTATCTGTTCATTCCAAATAATGTATTCATATTTGGTTACATCATTAGTGTGTGTGATGCCCAGCAATGGACTATCATCGCATCCAGGGTGTATCCCTGCCACACTCCCAGTGACCCTGGGATAGGCTTCGGATCCGCTGCGACGACACTACTAAAGATGAATGAACGGATAAATAATCATTCATTTTCATACAAGTACTGATTTTGTGTAATTAAAGGTAAACTTTAAACATATTCCGAAAAGGCTTTAGAAAACAGACGTAGCCCAACCAATAATTAAAGAAAGTCTTCAGTTCATCCTGTCACACTGGGGGATTTGGCCAACAAGACCAGGAAGTTCACTTCAAATGAGAAAAGGTAGGTCAGAGAAGCACAGGAACTCAAACTCAAACACCAGTTTTTTTTTGGGTAAGCGAGCATTATTTTTTTTTTAAAACACTCTAATTAGGGAGCACAAAGTGATGCAGATGAGCGAGGAGGGGATGCTCATGTTCCAAGCTTTGTAGTGATCTGTGGCACAGCCACAGGTGGTGGGGAAGCTGACACTTGAGCGACCCCCCGTGTGGCCGAGTGCGCCAGCTTGCCAACTGGGCCATCTGGCAGAGTGTGTCCTGTGGGTGTGAGTTGCTGTGATCCCATAGCTGGGGAAGGGGTATTTGTAGTCTTTCTGGCACTTCTGCCAAGATTTCTCACTCTCTTTCTTTCTCTCATCTATTCTTTCTCTCACCATCTCTGTGCCAAAAACATATCTTATTGGTAAAAGACAGAGATTGCACTGCAGGAGATGATCCCAAAGCTGCAGATGATAGATGTTGATTTGAGAGTCTTGGCTCACAGTGTTGCTTGATCAGATCAGTTTTAAACAAAGACTGGTGCACAAAAGCAAAGACAATGAGACACTGTGAAACCATGACAGAGTTTAAAGCCATGCCTCCAGGTTATGGTGATTCTGTAGTAGTCTTTGGTGTTAGTTACTACTGAATTCAATTTTATCTGTCATAGTAGATTTTTTTTTTTATTTCCTCAAGAGGCCTCCATGCTCCCTTATGTTTATAAGGACAGGCAGAGGACAAAGCACTCAACAGTGAGACTGTTTCCAGGAACAATGATACCAAGACTCAAACTGACTTTTCAACAGCTTTCTAAGTGCACGGACAAGACAAAAGAAAGCACTTCTTGTGGTAGATTTTAGTAACCATCAGACTGTTTTTAATCACTCACCTGCTCCATAAATGTTTAGCAAGGAACAAGAAATAACCCCAGAATGGTTTTGTCTGCCAGGTCATAACTCTCAAACAACAACCTGTCCAATGTACACTATACAGCCAGAAGTTTGGAGACACCTGAACATCACACTCATATGTGCTTTTTGTACATCCTATGTCAGATTTAGTCCTCCCTTTGGTGTTATAATAACCCCACTCTTCTAGATTTTGGAGTGTGGCTGTGGGGATTTGCCCATTCAGCCACAAGAGCATTAGTGAAGTCAGGCACTGATGTTGGGCGAGGAAGCCTGGGGCCTAGTATTCCAGCTCATCCCAAAGATGTTCAGTGGGGTTGAGGTCAGAGCTCTTTGCAGTCCACTCGACTTCTTCTACTCCAACCGTGGCAAACCATGTCTTCATAGAGTTTGCTTTGTGCACAGGGGCATTGTCATGCTGGAACATGTTTAGGTCCCTTAGTTCCAGTGAAAGGACGTTGTAATGCTACAGTATACAAGGACATTCTATACAATTGTGTGCTTCCAACTTTCGGGCAACAGTTTGGGGAAGAACCACATATGGGTGTGATGATCAGGTGTCCACAAACCTTTGGCCAAATAGTGTAGTTATCCTGAAGACAGCTATATCGTGGCACTTACCTGGACATCCAATTAATAATTGGAGTGGATTTAGATTTGAATTTAGGGGTGGAGGATCCTTACTTCTTTCATGGGTGTCAACAATATGGAAACATTGCTGTTCAATTTATGGGTTATTACATGGAGTTTTCAACATTAATATCAGGTATCATTTGATATTTCTGTTGATAGCTGACATTTGGCTGATGGTTTTATCCAAGGACACCAAAAAGTAAAATAGGATACAATTCAAAAAATTTGAAATTTTCAAAATTGAAAAGATTTTTGTTGGAAAACAATACCCCCGACCCCCCCCCCATTTTTTCATTATTTAATTCTGCATTTTGTACCTTTTAGTTTTGTCCATGGCACTATTAGTAGTTAACCTGTCTTATACCACATTACTGTTGAATTCTCATTCAGACTGGTCAAAAAGTGGCTGGTGAGTGAACGACTGCTGTAACGTGAATGATAATAGGAAATAACAAGAATGTTTTACATATGTTCCACAACATAATATCCAGTAACTATAAACTATAAAGAAAAAATTAGAAAAATGTTGCAGTATAAGAAGAATAAAATATTTTGGAACATGCTGTTATAGGACCATGCTGTTAAATTATCAATTTTGGGGTGGAAATTGGTCACACTACCTGGTCGGTGATTCCTTCAGCACAAGATCATGCCATGTCATGTTTTATTCTTTACATAAAACACCTATATAAAGTGTCTTTCAACTTTTGATTGCCTGCAAAAGTCTTTAAAAGGTGAAAGTCATTAGCAACATTTGAACGTCCTGACTCCCTGCGGTTTGAATAAAGTCCAAATCATGAGAGACAGGATCATTTTATTAAGGTGGAAGAACAGATTTATAACAGAAACTCACCAGCAGCACAGCCGATGTCCCGTTGGGCCGGAAGAGCTCAATGGACATGTCTGGAAACATACGGCCAATCCTAGAGATCACATCATCCACGTACCTGTCGAGGAAGGCCACAAAGGCAATTCATATTCATATCCATGTTTATAAATCTGCTGAAAATTGAGCAGGTGCTAAAAAAAGGTCATGATTGCTGCTGTTAGCAAGTCGATGCCTTTTTTATTAAGGTAACAATATTGAAAAAGCCGTGCTTTGTTGAATTCAATACTATTGACATGTTTGTGTCAAACTGGTAATGTATTCCTTGGCCCTGCCCTGAGCCATCACATTGATCTACAGCCTGAGACTTTGACTAATTCTCTCTTTACACTTTGGTAACTTACTTCACTGTATTTCTTTACTTTACTTACTTTAATATTTTCTTTATAGTTCATAGTTACTGTATATTATGTTGTAGAACATACACAAAACAGTCTTGTTACACTGATTAAAATATGTGTGAACGTGAGGATGTTGTTGAACACAGATATCCTACACGGGCTATAAATGACAACTCCGATGCGTGAATGTGTAATTTGTGTAGATATCAACAAGTACAGACTCTGTAATAAATGAATGCTCTAATGGTGAGAGAAACCAGAAGGAAACACTGTACTAAAAAGACATACCACAGTGCTTTTGAATTCTCAATTCAGATTGGTCAGAAGGTACAGTATTGATTTTTTTTTTTTTTATAGCAGCAGCTAAGGAAGTAGTTCTGGCTGCAAGACAAATCACAGGTTTTTATTAATGCACTTATTCTAATGTCTTAAAAAACATAATTGTTGATATGGTGAAGTTTTCTGTGAGGAGAAGGAGTCTCCAGTGTCAGTGCTTTCTAACACTCGGATTTAAAGCTGTAATTTTACGTTTTCCGACATGGGAAATGCTTTAAGACAGAGGACTTCACACTTAACGGTTTCTCTGATACATGACAAGCTAAGTTTTTTGTCTGCTGAGGGAACAATTGTTTATAGCTGCTACAACATATGCTGGATTAGGGATACCGTTTTTTTCCAATGTAAGAAAGCCAGAAAGAATTGACCTCTTGTTTTCAGTGAAATTCATTTTCATCTTTAAGGAAATACGTTATTTGTAGCATTCTATTACGGTCATGTTACGACACTAATAAAACAGTTTAATTCACTGTGAACACACGCTAGTGAGATTTTTCTACTACGAAGGCAGCGTGAGTGTCTCACCACAATGACTTAAGTGATAGCAGGAACTTATTTGTTTCACAGACAGTCCACAACATTAAAAGTAACTATAAACCGATTTTAAAAAAAGCATGACGACTTTTTTTTATTATTAAAAAATTGTTAGTGTTAGAACACTAAAGAATAAAACGCATGCTGTTACAAGAAAATAGTCAACTTCAGGGTGGTAAGAGTAACTCTGCTGTAATATCTTCCTATAACAGCACTGTGTTTTATTCCTTACTTGAGATATGGCTTAGCTGTTTACTCTAAAAAAAATTATATCTCCTCTGAATACACACAACTTTTTCATTTATGCCTGAACATGATGTCAGCAAGCAAAAGTTTAATAACACAGCATACTTTACCACAGAGAGAAACAAGCAGGAGATCTTGTAATAAAATGCCTCAGTTCAGCAGTGGACTGTAAAGCAGGGATTTTTTCTCCGAATGCCTGCCTCACCTTCATTGTTTAGAGGAGAATATGCATTATTTGAAACTCCTGCCAGAGACGTTGAGCTTGCTCTTTAGACATCAGAACGCTTGGGGTTGGACAGCCGAAGCCTTGAGCCATCCCTCGAGTCAGCAGAATCGCAACTGAGAAGAGTCGCCCTCCTTGTATTGGTGGGTCAATGCTAATAAGGGTTTAATGAAAATCTCCTTTGCCATCAGCTATCAATAGACTTGAGGGACTGGCCTCACACACAAAAAGGAAAAAAAATTCATTAAAGAAGTGCCAGAGAGAGGGGTTGGCTAGGGTAAGAGGATTAGTTGCAGAAGTCATTTGAAAGTTACGGGGACAAAAGTGCACGTTGTCTATATTCCAGTTAAAAATGTAAGCCCTGGTAGTATGAGAATATGAGGTAGTACGTCTCCATGACTGTTCTGTTTTCTTGAGTATTCCCTTTATATCAGCATCAAAAACAAGAAACAAACGATCTATGATTATTTCTTAACAATTGTCCAAGCACAGCTGAGTGCAAATTTTTGAAAGCCCTGTTACACTATAACTTCCATAACAGACACCGTTTTTTTTTAAGCAGATGCTAGCTTGGCCACCATAGCTCCAGGACCTCCTGTTCGATCCTGAGCTTGGGTTACAGCCTGTGCGTTGTTTCACATGTTCTCCCTGTGTTTGTGTCAGTTTCCTCTGGGTCCCTCACACCAAAAACATGCCAGTAGATGGATTACCCATAGGTGTGAATGTGTATGGTGATCTGCAGTTGACTTTTTCCTCCTCCAGGGTGCCTCCACCACAACCCTGACCAAAAAGCGGTTACTGAAAAATTAAAAACTTTTTTCCTCCCTCAAGAGAACAAACATTAACCCTTTACCGTTATCCAGTAAAGCATCCATGGATGATGTGAGGCCGGTAACGGTCCCCGCCACGCTGGGGCGCGGATTTCTTGGAGTCGGGTTGTCTGGGAATGCACCCCAAAGCGGGTGGTAAACTCCATTTAAGGCTAAATACCAGTACAAAACTGATAGCGAACAAGTACCGTAAGGGAAAGTTGAGAAGAACTTTGAAGAGAGAGTTCAATGGTGGGATCTGCATGCCTCTTGTCGGCGGGCGGTGCACCATCGGCTCGCTTCCACCGCCCCGTCGGTGAGGTGAAGCCAGAGCCAGCGCGATGGTGCCCAAAAGATGGTGAACTATGCCCGGGCAGGGCGAAGCCAGAGGAAACTCTGTTGGAGGCCCGCAGTGGCCCTGACGTACAAATCGGTCATCTGACCTGGGTATAGGGGCGAAAGACTAATCGAACCATCTAGTAGCTGGTTCCCTCCGAAGTTTCCCTCAGGACAGCTGATGCTCAAGCTGCAGTTTTATCTGGTAAAGCTATGATTAGAGGCATCGGGGCCGAAACAATCTCAAACTATTCTCAAACTTTAAATGGGTAAGAAGCCCATCTCGCTGGCTTGGAGCCAGGCATGGAACGCAAGCGCCCAGTGGGCCACTTTTGGTAAGCAGAACTGGCGCTGCGGGATGAACCGAATGTTGGGTTAAGGTGCCCGATGCCGGATAATTGTTTATTACCCGCCTAAAAAGATTCCTTTGGATGATTAAAAGTTCTTAGCCTCCTAAACATGTTCTACTTGGAACTGATCTCAGGAAACTCTGGTGTAGCATTATACCATGTAGGGATCTAGATTTTGTGTTTTGTTTAAAAGTCTAAAATACTCTAAAGTCTCCCTAATTTGTTGGACAATTCCACCCACCAGCCAGCTCTCCCCTATCAACCCCTAACAGTTAACAAGCAGGAAGGGTAAAGGCTAAGACGTGCTTCATCCAAGACATCTACAATGTGAAGCCAGCCAACCGCAATGTTTTGACCTGCTGGGTCACAGAGCCACACTCGGATGAAAAGATCACAGATAGCCACGATTGGCTAGGGTGATCGTTTCTGACGAGGAGAGAGAGTACACCATCTCTTGGACTTCCAGCTAAAGATGGCTGTAGCACTACTGGGATTCAAACTTGCAATTTCCAGACAACAGGGCAAACAATTTTTTGGCAAGTCACTCCAAAGCCAAAAGAGTGTACAGTTTGAGTAAATGTCTAAACTTTTTCCTGTACATTGTATTAAATTCTACATTTATCAAAATATCTTTTATTAATTGGAATGACAGATAAAAGCAAAACAAAAATACATTTTAGTTCATATATGTTATTTGTCTAACATTTCCTACACATTCTTTTTAACTGGGGTTCTTTTCTCATCAATCTGGATGGCCTTGACAACTTGATAGGTGTGGCCTGAGCATTTTCTAAACTACCGCTTGATTGTGTTGGTTTTTGACTTGATTCTAAAATTGGATTTTTTTAATAGTATTCTGCTTTGGAAATGTAATGCACATCTGCAGCCAGTCTTTCAAAATGAGCCAAGTTGTTAATATTCTGCGCTTCTGGCAGATTATTGGCAATAGCGGAGCTTAAAGGTAATCGAATGGGGTGTGCAATTACATCTCAATTGGCAACGCAGAGGGGAGCCAAGCCAGCTACAAGACAAGACATGCTTTAATATCCCACTGCTTCATCAGTCTCAGGTGTGAAATCTACTCAATCTCCATGCATCTTTGGTTCATGTGAAGCATATTGGAGGAGGGTGTGTATATAGCTTGTGGTCTGCAGTAGGCCGAAACACTCAAAAGCAGCCTTGTCTTCTTTTCCCCCCCAAAGCTTCTGTTTAGCACCTCATGCCCATTCCTTTCCTTCAGGCTCCGCCACAGGCCTTCTAATAAGCATTGTTTTAATTGCCTGCTCATCGCCAGCCTATTCTTTGATTAATTACAGACACACACTTACAGGCTGGGTTCAACCAGCGAGCAAATGTCACATGATGCATAGAAGATACACACTTGCACCTGCTCACCTGTGAATAAGCAAATGATAATTAAGCAACAATTAAAACCTGTAACGCAAGCACAACCAAATCAGGCAAAACAGTCAGACAAGCTTTCCTAAACTGTGGGTGGATCTGAAATTCCAGCAAGTTACAGCTTGGCTCACGTACACAAGACCTTTCCAGCTCATATACCAGTCCCTGTCTTTATCCGGCGCTGAAGTAACACTTTCAAAAGCCCCATACACAATAACTCTGAGTACGATGCTGCACAAAAAGTTAATTTCTAACCCTAAAGTCACATTAGCAAGTGGCAAACTGATAGGCGACCGTTCATTTTCTCTGCACATGCATAACACAGAGTTGCAATTTCAAGCAACATAGTCACAGCCTCATAAGCAACATTTAAGCGACTTTGCATTACTTCAAAACCAAACCACTGACTTGAATGATTCCTCAAACCAATCTTATGGAGCGTGCGGTCTGATGTTTCTTCACTTTAGTTCCTAGCTGCAATTAGCTCCCATTTACTGTTCGATGCACAAAAATTGAAGATAAACTGATAACCATGGTTTCGTCTCATACGTCCTCTCACTTTTCTTAGACATTACTAAGAAAAGTAAAGCTTGGAAGGATGCAGCAGAGATCGTGACTCAGTGAGTATGTAATCAACTTGCTTTGCTAATCTGCTAACGAAGCTATTATGAAACCTATCACGTAACATATGAAACAAACCAATTATAATTTTCACACTGATTAGTGCATTGTTTAAGTTGTGTTTAACTAGTTAACTTTAGAAACTATATATAGCTACTACTATTTAGGGATGGGCAATATGATAATATAATATTCATACTGTGATAAATGATGTCATAATGCACTTTTCTGAAACATCGAGGGCATCGTGTACCTATGACAAAACTCTGACTGGACACAGCTGCTTACGATGTTAAAATGTTGTACTGAATTTTAATTGTATATGTAAATTTTTATTTTCAGTCCTGTCAGCGCTAAATCGTTTCATTTTATAGATGTTAAATAAAAATATCCTTGAATTAAAGTTGCCAGTTTCTTTTTAATGCAATACTATGTTTAGCAACCCCATATATATTGGTATCAAGCTGCGAGTTGGCCTAGTGGTTAGTGTGTCCGTCTCTTGACCGGGAGATTGCGAGTTCTCCTCGTGGTCGGGCCATACCAAAGTCCATCATAAAAATGGTACCTACTGCCATCTGGCGAAGCATGCCACAATACAGATGCGAGTAGGGAGTCAAACTCTCGTGGTTACCAGAGGACTGGCCCCCCACTGTAACCCTAGCTATGTAATAGGCGAGAGGCCGAGGGATATAGAAACGGAGATCTGCACCACCCAATGCGCCTTAAGGGCCTGGTTAGTACTGGGATGGGAGACTGCCTAGGAAGACCAGGTCCTGGCACAGGAGGGGCTTTAACTGTATATCATAGAATGTTCTCAAGAATTGTGATATTTTTGTTTTATTGCCCACCCCACTACCGTATTGTGGGGGTGGGGGGACTGGGAACCTGGATGTTGCACGCACACAAGCAAAAACAGTAGTGACTGCTACACGCCCACAATTGGCAAACTACAAGCAACACAAGCCAACTGCTGCCTGCTAGTGTGAAATATTACACTGATACATAAAAGATTAAAGGTATTTATTTATTCTTATTCAGCTTTCTGTACCTTTCTGCACCAAAAACCAAGATCTTGTCATCTCCCTGAAGAACTCTATGATCTAACCATCTGACGACAAATGAAACCTTGGTGTAATTCTCTTTGTTGCTAACTCGGTCATGAAGGTTTCACCTTTACAACATCAGGAGGATCTGGACATTTCTCTCCACAGAGGCCAATCAGGTGCTTGTTCAGTCTCTCGTCATCCCAAGATAGGACTACCTACAGCTGATCCAAAATGCAACTACACGGCTTGTTTTCAATCTCCCCGAGTTCTCCCACCTCACCCCATTGCTGCATTTTCTCCACTTCCTATAGCTGCCCACATCAATACAAAGCCAAAAACGGACCAGCATCCACCTACCTGAAGACAGTAATCAAACCCTGCACAAGCACGACTTGAACCACCATCCCTCAAGATGTGCATCAAGACTTTTTCTTCCCTGCCTGTCTGAACAGCTGAGTCACCGGCTGTCTTTAAAAGAAGAATGAAGACCCGCCTCTGCAAAATGCTTAAGCTACCACTGCATCATTGATAAAACAACCATCATGACTACCATTGTTGGGGAATGCTGTTATTGGCAAATAATCAACAAGAGCAATAGTCATATACCACAGCTAATTGCCAAGGATATTTTATTTATTAAAGAATGACACATACTTTTTAGCCATTTATTTGCTCTTACAATGACCTCCACTCTTCTAGGAAGGCTTTCCACTAGATTTTGGAAAATCTCACAAGAGCATAAGTGAGGTCAGGTACTGAGGTTGGGCGAGGAAGCTTGGGGTGCAGTCAGTGTCCCAGTTCATCCCAAAGGTGTTCAGTGAGGTTGAGTCAGGTCTCTGTGCAGGACACTTGAGATCTTCCTCTCCAGTCTTGGCAAACCATGTCTATATGGAGCTCGCTTTGTGTACAGGAGCATTGTCATGCAGGAACAGATTTGGGCCTCTTAGTTCCAGTGAAGGGAAATCTTAATACTAAAGCATACAAAGACATTCTATACAATTGTTTGATTCCAACTGTGTGGAAAAGGATTGGAGAAGAACCACATATGGGTGTGATGGTCAGGTGAACCTTTGCTAACATAATTTAGACATGACTCTGGGAAATTAGCTAGTTAGTTATATTTCATCAAGTTCACTTTGGCTTAAAACTATTCCTGCATCACTTTCAGTTGGTTCGAATGCTGACAACACCCCATGATATTTCCTCCTACCACCTGAAATATGACCATTCAACCATTAGGCTACTTAGCATGGTGAAAGGTTTGAACTCAGGAAAATCAGGTAATTAAATGTTTCGACCAGTTAAGTGGGGATTGTTTTTAAAGTCAACAGACTGCTGCCTGCTAGTAATAATGAGCTAGCGGTAGCCTAACACTTCTTACTCAGGATGCGAGCTAGCTAACTAGTTAGCCACTGACGTTTTCCATTTTAATTACATCAGCAAGTGGAGGTAAGAATACGTACAAATTGACTAAATCTAATTAAATTGCACTAATGTCTTACTGGTTATTTGGGACCATTTCTCATCCTTTCTCTTGTCGCGTTTTTCTGCCCCAGATCGATACGAATGGTTCATGATCGCTGCTTCTTTGTGATATCCTGACATTAGTTGCCTAATTTGGTTACATAAATTGCAGTTTGTATTCTTTCTTTTCACACCACAAGTGGAGGCTCTCTGCAACTGCCAAATAATAGTAAGGTGTGCTTTTTCTGCAGATCCATTTTTTTTTAAAAATCATGAAGCCCCCTGGTGGTCTGGGGGCCCTAAACTGCGCAAACAGTCCTTATCATACCCTGTCCTTACATAGCTGTGTGAAACACTGAGACCATGCAGGTTTCAGTGAATGGATTGGAACAAAATCACTGCAGTCAATAAGGTGAGTTGAAGCTGATGTGTAAGGTACGCTGATGAGAGCCGGAGAAGATGGAACGAGCCGGATAAAACAAGGCGTCTCTCTGACCACCAGGCGAAGGCTTTTCTTTTATCCAACATGCAATCTAAATGCAAAGTTAATGAGAACTCGGTGGAGATAGACATTGGGGAGGTTCTGTTAGGCAGTTTAAAAGAATCCACTATGAACAGTCTTGAATGTTAATGCTCCAGATTATCTTTCCTGGCCGCCAGGATGATGAAACCGTTTCCACAAAATTACATTTGCGTGTAGTTTAAATTATACAAAAATCAATAATAAAAAGGCTTTGGGGTGAGATTCTGGTACCAAAACAGCTGTCTGGTTAAAAAAAAAAAAAACATTCCAGACTTTGCACTTTGTTCTTCTCCATATAACAGGGCTACATATTCCGCACTGTATGATTAATGCTACAAAGTGATCAAATAGCCCTTTCTTGTGCCTGTGCGAGAGGCTGCGTTGAATGCTGATGGATGGGGGGTGGCGTATGGAGGGGGGTACTGCCTTCATCTCTCGCTCTAATCAGAGATCACCAGCAACTGAAATTTTCATATCGCTCCAGCTGTGGATATTCTGCTGCAATGCAGCACTGAAATTAGACCCCTGTTTCATCACAAGACCTGTAAACAAATTCTTATTAGCCTTCCCTTAGATACATAGAGTGGCATGTGTCATAACTTGTCTTTTGAGAGCTGAATATGCTTAATGGAACCCACAACAGTAGTTTGGGATTTATAATTCCAATTTTACACCATGAGGTTAAATCAGCACACTTCTACATATATCGATTCTAAAGCATTTCACATTATACAGTATTTACAGATGGGCAACAAATTAAAGGGAAAAATCACGGCTGTTATGCAGTGCAGGCGTTAATTTTGCTGGCATGGTTTAAAGCTCCTTAAAGGGAAGCGTCACTGCAAATCAATACAAACATTTTCCGACTGATTACCTTTATCCTATAATGAAATACTTCTATCTTAATGGGACTGGTCTCTTCCAAGATGATAGAAATGGACAGAACTTTAGTGACAATTCCGCTCTGCTGAGGATTTGGCCAACACATCTATGATCTTAGCATATTCTGCTCCAAGGTCACCATGTGCCGAGGCCAGATACTTGAATCTTAAAAAAAATTCCTTATTATGTTAACTCGGAATGGTGTGCTATAGGAAAATAATCAGCAACAGGGTGGTGTGATGCAGCCTGACCCAAAGTGGAGTTATTGTTTACACCCCAAAGTTGAGGAGACACATCTCGAAGTGTTTTGTTACTCTTATACCACAAGATATACCCAACATATACTTCTTATCCATTTATAGTTACATTTAATGTTGTGGGTCGTTCCGAGACGGTAGTTCTTTTTTTTTTTTTTCTTTAGGATTTTTCCCCAAATTTCTCCCTAATTTAGTCATGGCCAATTCCCACCCACCAGGCGAGTCTCCCCCATCACAGCTACCAACTGAGGAGGGCAAGCATCATCACGTGCTTCCTCCAAGGCATGTGACACCAGCCGACCACAACTTTTCGAACTGACGCCCATGGAAAGTTGGGGGGTGGTGTAACACACTCGTAGGAAAGTACTATCTGCCCACTTCCGTATGCATGAGCTCACAGACGCTCATGTACATGTATGGGTTACTGTAATTGACAAGGGAGAGAGAGTATGCCTGAGAGCAGGCTCCGGCCACGGATGACTGTGGCATCATCTGGGATTCGAACTCGCGATCTCCGGATGCTCGGGAGCATGCTTTCCTGTTGTGCCACTAATGGGAGCCCATCAGTTCTTATTATTATTTATGTTATAGCAGCTATAAACACAGCTGTCATTTTTCCAAGAAACCCTCCTGAAGTCAGAAAAGCGTTGACACTGGATACTCCTTCCCAAAATGTTAAACATCTCCTCATAGAAAAATTTACCATAATTACAAACTTTTTATTTTTAAAAAAAATCAGAAGCATCCACCATACAAGTCTCTGTGTAAGCTGTTACTATACAAACGCGTTAATATAAACGTAAATTTCTTTTCAGTATGAACTACTTCTGACCAATTAGAATTGAGAATTCAGCAGTGGTCTAACAAAGTTTCAATGTAATTCCTTGGATATTGAGGCTAATTACTCTTACACAACCCTTGCTCCATTAAATGTGCTGAGTGGATTTACTGGTACGAGTAGAATCATGCATATTTATTTATCCCATTATAAACTATAACTGCTGTCCAAATAGCTGCTGGGAGTCTGTCTGCGTGCGAGGCTGGGCTCCCTCTGTGCCAGATTAGCTGATTAAATGCTGCCCAATTCTGTTTGGAGGATTAATAACTACACAGAAGGAAAACACAGCCATATATAATCACTCAGTGCTTCCTCGGGACCTGAATTACATGAGCATGCCGGTGTAATAAGATTCAGTCATTCTGGGAGTTTATACTTTATAACACAGCAACTCCATCCTGGAGAGCCACAGCACTGCTGCTGGAGCAACACATCAGGGTTGACTTTAATTGCTTATTGCTGAGTTGTTGTTGTTTTTTTTAATGAGATGAACAGAGAAATCACTATACTGAACAAAATCCAACTAATATTGCCAGGGATTTTTAAGAATTCACATAACCACTGTTTCATCCTTTTGCTTTGTCAGCATATCTCAGATTTAGCAATTTAATCATATTTTTTACATCAAACACCATGGAATGGATGGTAACAAGAACGATTCGTATGCTGGTCAAGTTCATTTTAAATATGAAAATATACAATGACGACATTATATTTTTAATAGTCTCATTTCTGTTATTTCAGCCCTTTTTTAATGATGCGCCCCATTAAAAAGTATTTTTACCATGCTCTTTTTGGATATACGCACTTTCTTTAGACAATAACGAAAAGCAATAGGAGTTTCTTTGGATGTTGTTATGTGGTGATATCATTTCCAAAACACAATCCTCGTATAAACAGCGAACACGAACAACAATATCAGCAATGGAGGACCTTCAATGTCTGATGTACACTTTCCGGTTTTTCCGTAGGAATTAATCCGACAATAATACTTAGGATTTTACTCAGCTGATTTTACTGATTTTACCGGAAGGGATGTGGAGGGGAAAAAAAAAAAAAAGATGTACTTTTGCGAGATCTCGCATAAGTTTTGTCATCTCTGACAGCGATTTGGTATAAGTTAATAACTGCTAACTTTAGAATTAATTTGTGGAATGTAAAGTTAATATTGGATTGGTAATTGTAATTACCATTGGATTGGTCCAATCAATTACCAATTACCATGGAATTACCATGCCCCTTGTGGGGCATGTTGTGACCTTACCTGCCCCATGTGCCCTTGTACCTGGCACTACAATCTAATGACTAGTATGTAGGACAAATATTCATTTTTATTTAAAATAAAAGGCGATACAAAATAAAAGCCTAAGCATTATAAATCACAAATGCCCAATTATAACACTCAGAGCATTAACATTTCACTTGTACCTTTGGAAAACTAGCTGGCGATGCAGAATGGAAATGTTTGATAGGGAAAGGAAAAAAAAAACCACAAGAACAAACCAGCATGAAGGCTATGCTGCATAATTCATGTGCTACTCCTTTTAGAAATGGCAAATTCATCAGGACAATAGCACCTGACAGAGGAACTGCTCTGTCTTCTTTCACCTTCCCTAGCTCGCCCTTTCCACACCTTAAACATCAGCATGCCTCCATCAGAGACCCACAATGCACTGCAGCATGGCAACTATGGCAAGAGTGAATGCACTTCGAGCAGATTTATTATGACAACTTGACTTTATTGTGACCTTTAATGATATGTTCTTGCCAGGACAAGGAAAATACAGCTGGGAAAAGACGAGCAGGCCGATTCTGACATTAGGCCCAATCAGGAGTAAGGCGTCAGAGGGATATTATAGTCAGGATCGTAACCAAGACAAACAGGTTAGTTTATGAGGTACACGCTGGAGAAATGGCCACAGCAAATGCCTAACCAAATGCATCGCATCCACGCCACTGAAACACCCAAACACAGAGCATTACGAAGATTATTTCCATGAGGCCCCTCTCCTGAGTGCTTCCTTGTTGTGTGGCCTTCACATAAAGCTCTGTATATGGTGGAAAAAAGCAGCACCTGGCCATGACTGCTCTCTCTTTCCAATTTCTCCATCGTCTCCTCATTTGCTTCCTGCTTTCATCTCCAGCTGGAGAACTGTGCTTTCTCTCTTCTCATCCTCCTTGTTCCCACTCTTACAAGCCTCTTATCAAAGCGTACCATCTATGACCCCTCCAGCACACACCTGAAACAATGAAGTATTTTTCTTCACTGCGATATGCACATCAGGAACAACAGGAAGCAGAAGCAACTGCATAGAGCAGAAACCGCCGGATTGTTCTCCGACAGTGACACGGTCTGATTATCGGCCAGTAACTTACCTTTTTCTTATTAAGAAGCGCGCGATACAAAGTACAAAGGAAATGTTTCCCTTTAAAAATGATCTTTGTTTGACATTTTGCTGAGTTTGAGCATTTTTCTTTACTTGAACCAAGCATGAGAATGGTAGAATTTTAAAACTCGTAATGCAAGCAGTGTTAAGTGTTTAGAAAACATCAAATACTCATCCATGAAGATATCTATTTATCCTAAATAAGGAATTTCATATCCAGCACTATGGCCACACATCTAAAACAGGCTTACGGAAAAGATGGCACAATGAGTGTGTTCAAGTGTGAAGTCTATCCAAAATTGGGATTTGTTGCCTATAACATACTTTGACACTTCAACTTAAGAAAACAAGTATATTGTACCAAAATGACATGGATTTTTGAATTTAAACGTTTAGGCTAATTTCTAGACTTGCCTTGACTGTCTGCCTGCAAAGATCATGTTTTGTAATGAACCAGTTTAATAAATGCAGTGGTAAAAACAGTCAATCTGCCTCAAGATGTCTCAGACCCTGCTAGCTAAGTGTGATTTCCTCATACAGTGAATGTCACACTTTGATCAAGTTGTTAGATAGTTACATGCCGTAGCAAAATGGACATAAGCCTAATCGATTCAGTTGTGATCAGATACCAGCTGTCCAAATGTCCGAAGTGCTCGTGAGCCACAATCAGAATGGAAGCTTTAAATAGAAAATCTTCCCCTTTTTACTCCTGGAGGTGTCTAGAAAAGGTAAAATACTAGAACGTTACTTACGGTTGAGATACACGCAAAGGATAAACATATTCCAGTTCAACAAAGTCTAGTTCTCACAAGTATATAGTGGGGGAAAAAAGTTTAAATTTCACCATGTGAAGGGTTTTCCCAAGCTGCTCCACATACAGTATACATACAGTATATACATAATGTAGATCTGTAAAATAAACTGCTACATTATATGGCCATAGGCTTGTGGACACCTATTTACTAAATGTAAACATCAGGAAATGAAATTTGAAATTCTGATCTATAGTGTCATATTCATGTTTTGATCTCAAACACAAATGTATTCAGTGTATAGCAAAAGCAAAAGAATAGACCTTTCTGTTCTAATACTTTTGGTGGGGACTGTAGATACAAAGCCAGGATTTCTGTAAAACTTTCAAAGCCTAAAAGCACTATAGAAACCAAATGGAATGGTTCCCAAGTAGCGCAACAGAAAAGCGCTGACCCTATCGTCTGGAGATTGCGAATACAAAAATCCCAATGTTGCAATAGCTAACCACGGCCGGGAGCCTGAGAGAGTGAAATTGGCTGTGCTCTCAGGTAGGGAGGGGTAGCATACTCTCTCTCCCCTATCAATCACAAGTGACACTAAACAATCGTAGGCGTCTGTGAGCTCATGCATACGGAAGTAGGCGGATAGCGCTTTCCTTTGTGTGTTAAACGTCCCCTTTTTCAAAAAAAAAAATAAAAATAAAAGTATTCGGCTGACTTCATGCGCCTTGAAGGAAGTATGTGATGTATGTGAAGTATGTATGTGATAGCCTTCACCCTCCCTGACTGGTGTAAATTGAATGTTCCTGTGTTGAATTGTTTTGAAGTGTTGTTTCACATGTTATGTGCCTGAACGTTGCTAGTACTAACTGTCGCGCTAACGTCTTGGCCAGAGCTCACTTGAAAAAGAGATCTTGTTTCAATTTGACTGCTCTGTTTCAAAAAAAGGTCACATAAAACTTACCAGATATAACCAGATTAGAAATATTAAAGATGTTAAAGTTGAAGAAAGAAAAAATTGAACATTCTGCTGTTTAATAAAGTCTAAAACGACCTTGCAATAAAATGAACCACACAAGAAAAAATGGCAGACAGTAAACACTGTTTTCCATCTTCAAGCATGCAAGGAACAGTGAAGGTGAAATTGTCGGAGTTGGAACTCACTGAATGGGCAGTACGAGGGTGCTGGGCTGGACCTTCGGCCTCCTCTTCGCCGATGCTCCTATCTGATTGGCCGAACGCTTGAGTGACTGCTGGTTTAAGAGGCTGGATGCCAAGCCTGCATGATACTGTAACTGAAAAAACCAAAGACAACAGATTCAGTTTTACATTCGTAACTGAAGAAATTGTGAATAATCATTTGAAACAAAGAACATGACTCTGGCACAAAGTGTCACTGATATCACAGTGCATCAAAGTATGAAGTACGGAGGACAAATAAAATAAAGACGAGTGTAAAGAAAGATAGAACAAAGACTACTTCCAGTGGTATTACTACTACATTTACATTTACACAATGGCATTTGACAACTCAAAGTTTGGAAGGTCATAGTAGTAAGCACAAGAAATGCTCAAACGCACGTTCGAATCCAGACAACGCCACAACCATCCACTGGAGTCAAGAGTATAATAATAAGTATTATACTCAAGTATGAGGAAGAGGGCAGAATGGCTGGCTGGTTACTTTGAAGAATCTAAAATATGAAACATATTTGTTTTTTAACACTTTTCTGTTTACCACATAATTCCATACATGTTCCATATGTTATTTCATA
>JAOTRR010000033.1:11364372-11376115 GCA_028570945.1 Gogo arcuatus
ACGAGACCGAGACCTTCAAAAAGTGGTCTTGAGACCGGTCTTGAGACCAAGACCGATCTTAAGTACTACAACAGTACAAACAAAGCACTTTTTATCGCTGACTTGGGTGACCAACTAGCAATACTCCAAGGAATCTCACTCTTTTTTCTTTTTTTTCTTAAACTCCACCTCTTTATTTTTATTAGTTGCTCCATCTATAAGTATGACAAAAAGAGTTGAAGATTAGATTAGCGACGGAGCTGCTGTGAAACCATCAACAACAGTGAATGAATCAATACAACAAAAATAATAACAATTTAAGAAAAACAAAAAATTCACAACCGATTTTAGGCTTAAGTCATTATAGGTGATTTCAGTCCAGTTTTTCAGGTCTCTTCTGACATCCCAAATCTTCTTACATTTCTGGGGGTCCTATGTGCTGTGGCCTGCTTGAAGCCCTACTTGATTTGATTCAATTTTGTGGTTTGCGAGTCATATACTCAAGTTGTTCAGGTATTTACTGTAACTATTTAATCTACAGATAAACCATTTAAAAACCGATCATGCTTGGGGATTGGTAATGAAAGAAATTTTATTTGAAATATTTTAAAACTGCAACCAATTTAACACGTTTGTCTATATAGATATTAAGAATAAGAACCACATGGTTCCATGGCAACAATTCGCAATTTGGAAAATTGAAAAGATCAAGATTACGGTCAGGGTAGCATTCGTACTATTTAAGTCGTATGAAATCGCACTAAATGCAACCACATGACACTTATACAAGTGTAAACGTCTAAGAATTTGTCACATCAGTTTCCAGTGTGTGTGATTATTAAATATCTTAAATATCTGTATGTTGGATTTTTATCACAATTAAAAATGCAAGCTGTATGTTATGTATTGAAGTAAAAACGGTCAAGTTTAACGATAATATTTAAACTATATCAATTAGATATATAGTACTGTCCAAAAGTCTTAGGTACATGCAAAGAAATGCTGTAGAGCAAAAACGCCTTCAAAAATAATGAAATTAAATGCTTCTACAGTCTAAGGTACAATTAGAGTAGTGCAGTTTTATAAGGAAATGAGCTGTACGTTTTACTGAACATCTTGCAGAACGAGCCACAGTTCTTCTGGAGACTTTGATTGTAACACGTGCTTCTTATTTTTGCAGCAAAACCCAGCAGGCTTCATTATGTTTTTTTTTGTCTGAAAAGTGTCTCTTGTGTAATATACTGCTTTCTTTACTGACATACAAACATTGTTCTGTAACACTGACTTTTGTGCTGGAAAACTAATGTTTGGAATCTAAAATTTTTTTTGTACTGACTCGATAATGTAGAAGTCATCAAATAAAAATCTATAACAAAGTCTGTACTTAAAAAAAAAAAAAAAAGCGTACCTAAGACTTTCGCATAGTACTGTACTTCCAGAAATATCCTCGTTTTAGTACCTACTCTCACTGCAGTTTTTCTCACGAGAATAACTCGTACTACAAAATTATGTTCTGTGAATTTAATGCTGACATGAGCAGGCCTTAAACTCACATTATAAAAGCACCTCTGCAGTTTTCATATACAGTATGCAACTAATTGCACACTCACCTCATAACCAATATTTGTTGTTAGAAGCCTGGAGTGCACCTAACAAATTCTAACAGCATGTTGCTACAACCCTCATTGATCTTTTAGTAGTTAAAATTCAGCTCACGGAAACACTACAATGATTGTGCATGAGGGTTTCTTTACATTGGAAAAAATTGACCTTGGAGGGAAAACTGGCTTAATTCGAACAAATCAGACCTGGTTGGTTTGGAGTGTTGATACGCGCAGAACACCACAAATAACTAGCACAACTAAACCAGAAATGCAATACCTGTCTAATTAGTTGAAAGCATGAAAAGTATGAAAATATTTCGTTTTTACAAAGTTGCAAATGTTTAACACAAGCCGAGTTTCCTCTCCCACGGCGCGAGAAAAACTGTGCCACGTCTCTAGAACTCCCTTGAAAAGCAGATAAGTAACTTGAGGTTTCAAACAGACTAAAAGCAGTGAACCTTCCTGCAAGAACGGAGCAGAGCAAAGTGTAACGTTTCAAAGGTTGGATCAAAAACTGCACCAGAACAAGCAATAACTTTTAAAAGTGGGATATAAATAACATGACTTATTCCTCACAAAGTCAAGCAATAAAATCAGGGGTTTATTTGCCGCAAGTGGTGTTTTAGTAGTAATTTAGAATGATTTGGTTTTAGTAATACAACAAGAAACGTCCAACCAATGCTAAAGATGAGAAGATGAAAAGAGTAAAAGACAGAAGATTGACGGGCAGCAGGGAAAAGAAGTGAAAAAGCAGTGGTGCACTCAGGGGGTTAATTAATTTTTAAATATCAAGCAAGGATCCCGGGGTCCAGGAATATGGGAAACCCAAATGACATCCGGCATATACCTCGGCAGAAACTCATTTGGATTTAAACAAGTTTGCAGCAGCCGTGATTGAACAAGGCGACTGAGGTGTGTGACAGTGCAGCAGTGTTTTAATAAGATCCGAACCCAGCGCTGGCCGCTGATGAAATTACAGCGAGAAGTTCCCCCTCCTTCTCTAATATCAGCTTAGTTCTTACCATAAACCAGTGGCCAGAATTTAAAAGGAATGAAGCAGTAATTAAGTAGTAACATTTAGTAAAATGTTCTGCAGGACTCTGGATGGTCATTACCTGATCAAGCAGACAATAAACATGTGAAAACATTTTAAATTCTCTGTTTGCTCCACACAAAATTAACAAAATATAACCAATTATCTTTAACACTTGTATAGTATGTCATAAATGCTGTTGAAAAATGCATTTAAAAAAAACACTACTATAAGTTAGGATTGTAACACAATGCCACTATCTGTATCCCTTTGGTATCAATAATTTCTTATTTATATCTGCATTAGAATTTAATCTAGAAGTGGGCCCCTGAAAAAGAAGTTACTATTCATTCATAAATTATAACAAACAGAAAATTGCAAAACATACCTCGATTCACCTTGTGAACGTCTACAGTTCCTCAACCTCAGCTACTTCACTCAAGTTCATAACTGGTCTCAAACAGATGCCCTGTAGAACTTTCTGGAAAGCTTTCTACCTAATGTGACTGAGTAAGCTAGGGATCTTTCAAAACAATATTGCGTGTCCCAAATCAACAGTTATGAACAGTAGCCAACTAATAAGATTTTATTCTTACTGTTCTTTACTGTTTTTAGGTTTGCTCCATTCATGAAAGATCAGAAAAGTTCTCTGGACATGCGATGAGAATCTACTGTAAAGGTGGGACACAGTGCTGCTGTGAGTCAAAATGGGTTCCTTTAATCAGCACTTTATTATAATGCCTGTATGATTTTCAGAAAAGATTGTCTTTCTAATAACAATGGAGAACATTCGTTTAAGAATGATCAAAAACATGCAATGAATGTTAATACATTTAAAATTAACCAAGTGATTATTTTTTGGAACCTGAAAAAAATCCTGCTTGTTTTTCTGTTGAATTCTGTTGGATCCTATTTGTGATGCACTTCTCTCATCTCAACCAGATGCCCAGTGAACCTAAATCCTAATTTTTTTTTTTTATATACCTTGCATAGTTTAAAAAAAAATATGAAAAATTAAAAGAAATTAATTTGTTTCTCTAGCCATTTAGAAATATCTGTTCAATCTGAATAATGTATTCGTCTTCAGTTACATCCCTATGATAAGGAATATGTTATCAAAGGTTTGGCTTGACCCCCTGCTCCTTTAATGAGGAATTAACAGGCCAGGGCAAACAGAGCATGCTATTCTTTAAACACTGCCTTCCTTTCTTGGCCAACTAATAAGGGATCCAAGCTTGCAACATTAAACCATCAAACATTTTTCTCCAAGCAGCACATTTTCAAAAGGTCACTTTTTTTTTTCTCTTCCTGCTCTCTATGTGTTACCCCCTCCCAATCCTCCTCCCCTTGCTCCAAACTGATCTTAAGGCTGGCTGACCTATTATTCTTGCCTGGCACAGCGATCAACAGCTATGCGCTCCATCATTAACTACATAGTTGAAACATGTTGTGATAGCAAGTTTGCTGCTCTCTGATCTGGACGTGGGCGCTGGGCTCCACGCTCACCATTTATTTCTTCTGACAGCTACATTCAACACATGATTAAAGTCTACAACTAGCCATATGAGTCAAAATTTTACAGTGGTGGTGGTGAGGGGTGGAGGGTGGTATGTTTGTGGGGACTATTAGCTCACAGTCCGCTTAGCCTGAAAAACAACAAAAAGCAGCAATAGTAATTTATATAAATGATTACCTATTACTGGTGGAAAATCTTTATTTTCTATTTATACTGTCCACTTGGTGTTATAAATGATAAGGACATACAAACTAGTGGAAATTCTTAAGCTGTTAATCATTTTACAACAAGCTGATTGTAGACGTCAATTCTCATTATTAACCTTGTTACTTTCAGATGAAATACAATGAACATGCATGCTGACTAGACTAACATATTTGATGCTATATAAATGCCTATATGAGATGATGAGCTAAAGTACAATATTTGAAAAGGTGCCTTTCCTCTCATGCTTGAGTAAATATCCACCTTACTGATTCTGCAAGGTCTTAATGTGCACACTCATTAGCTGTGTGCCTGTGCAGGCCAGTTGGCTGTTGTACACCGCCTTCGGCAATGTGACCTTGTGAAGGTAAATCAAGACCAGAGGGTTCTGGAGGAAAAAAAAAGCAGCACTCAATAATATTTTAGTTACATTCTGTAATAAACAGAACACACAGCTAAGCTGTATTTTCGAGGAAAAAGAGAAAAAAACTGCTAAGCAGTTACCTAAAAACCAAATGTTTAGACCATCTGTTCTGTTTTATGAATATGCAAGAACAGACAGGGGAACATCAAACAAGGCAGTGTACTATAATTAAGATTCTGATGTACCACACTTGAAATGTCTCATTTAAGACCTAGATAGACTAAGTAGGTTTTCAAAATAATGGTCTTCTAGTTAATGGATGTCTTAAAGCTTAAGGAAAAAGGCATTTTGGGCTAGTTTCAGAGTATAGGGCTGAAGATGGACAAATCCTATTCAAATGAAGAGTAGAAAAGAGCTGGGACCACTTATACCCCTTTTCGACCAACAGGGAACGGATTCTTGAATTGGTTCTGTTCAGGAGTCTTTGAACCTTGGTGCCAGCTAGCGAACCGGCCCATGCTTTCCCCAGTTTTGAGCAGAACCATTGTAATGAAGGATGCGTCATGAACGGAGGGTGTTGCACAATGCACAACGGGAGTAAACAGTAGTGGCAAGCTGGCAGAGCGCACTGATTACCTGCGAGCTTTTGTTTTGTTATTGCAGATATTTGTGTTCGGTCCATTTTTTTCCTGTAGATGTATCCTTTTCCGTTGCATTCTCCTTTGCTGCGCTCTGCTTCCTCTCCAAACTAATGACACACCCACTGATGTCATGGTTCGCGCTGGAAAAACCAGCTATATTTCGGTTCCAGCAGGGAACCAACTTTTCAGGTTCCGAACCAATTTATTTTTGGTCGAAATGCTCTGAACAGTTCAAAATTTGGTGCACGAACAAGAATGGAACCCATTCCCTGTTGTTCGAAAAGGGTAGTTAGAGCAGAAAGTATTTGAGCCCACCCAATCCCTGGAAGAAGAGAAAAGAGCTAATGCCACTAAAAGAAGAGAAGAAAGGAACTGATGTCACAAACAGTGCAAGGGAGTCGACTTCAGGAGGCTCAAAAAGAAGCCGAGGTCTGGAAGAGATTAAAAGAGCCAAGACCAGGAAGAGTGGAAGGGAGCCGAGTTCTGGAGGAGGAGAAAGGAGCTGAGAGCCAGGAGAGGAGCAAGGAGCTGAGGCAAGAAAGAGATGAGAGATGTTGAGTGCTGGCAGAGGAGAAAGAAGCCAAGCCCATGAAGAGGGCAAAAAAAAGCTGAGCTCTGGAAGAAAACAAAGGAGCTGATCACTGGTAGAGGAGAAAGGAGCTAAGTTCTGGGAGGGGATAAAAAACAGAGCCCTGGAACGGAAGAAAGGAGCCAAACCCTGGAATTGAGCAAAAATGCTGCGCTCTGGAAGGCATGAAAGGAACAGAGCCCTGGAAGAGGAGAAACAGGTCAAGCCCTGGAAGAGGAGAAAGGAGCCAAATCATAGAAAAGAAGAAAGGAGCCAAGCCCTAGAAGAGAAGAACGAAGCCAGGCCCCAAAAAAGAAGAAAGAAGCCAATCTGTGGAAGAGGAGAAAGGAGCCAAATGTGAGGCAAGAATAGGAGCCAGGAAGAGCAAAAAGAAGCTGAGGTCAGGAAAGGGGTAAAAGGAGCTAGGGCCATGAAGGGTATAAAGGAATTAAGGCCTGGAAGAGGAGAAATGAGCCAAGGCTAGGAAGAGGAAAAAGAATCAAGCCCTGAAAAAGGAGAAAAGAGCCAGGCCCTGGAAGACGGTAAAGGAGCCAAGTCCTGGAAACAGTAGAGGAGCTGAGTCCTGGAAAAGGAAAAATGAGCCAAAGCTAAGAAAAGGAAAAAGGAGTCAAGCCCTGAAAAAGGAGAACGGACCCAAGCCCTGGAAGAGAGTAAACAAGTTGAGCCCCAGAACAGCAGAAAGGAGCCATGTACTGGAAAAAAGGGAAAGTGATAAGGCAATCCTTATGAGACATCCTTATGAGATTGTAGCTAACTGCATTCTCTTGGAACTCCAGCTATAGATGGTGAACAAACCGTCAGTCAATGTGGGTCTCCAAATCAAGACCCCTGGATTTCTGGATTTGACCAAACTGAACAACAGTTAAAATTTGGCCAGTGCATTATATGTACACGTTATTCTACAGAGTACAGCTGTGTTAGAATGATGACTGAGCTGACTGGTCAGGCATTTGTTATGTAGATGTCCCTACTGGCAACGATGAAAAACTTTACCAAACTAAAACGCACACATTCCAAACCAGGAGACTTGCAAATTTTCCCACACTCAACAGGCTGTTAGAGGAGTAACCTGGCTCGTCTCATAATTCACCCGAGTGTGGCAGCAACTGCCAAAGCAGCCAGCAGGAGCCTGCTGGCAGTAATGGCTGAGGCTAACTATCTAACGTCATACCTGTGCACAAAATCAGAGATAAGCAGGCTCTTAACCGGCTCAGTGTTACCCGATGTCTGTGTTCCTCAGTCAGCCGGGAGCTGTGAGCATTAATCACAGCGTTAGATGCCATTAAGCGTCCCCCCCTCCCAACAGCTCCGCTAATTGACAATGATACAGTGGCTTCCCTGTAATGCGCTGGAGATGTGCACAAAAACACTGATAAAAAGACAGAGGGAGATTTTTATCGGGAAGGAAGCTATTATTACTATACAGGAAAGGGAAATCTAATCTGTTGGCTGCATTTACTAAGCCCATCTGTTTTTCAAGATGGTACACGATTGGGAAAACAATACCCAAATCATAAAGGAAACATTTCAATCACCTTTTAAATCAAGTATTTTTTCCTAAGGAATAGAAATAGTGTCATTAACATAAATTGTCAAAACGATTTCCTAAAACCTAGAAAGCCTGGTCGAGAGGAAGGTATTATTTTGAGAAACCCATAATCATATTATTTTAGAGAAAGTGGAGGAAAATAACATCCCTGTTTAATAAAATAGGAGCCTCGGGTAGGAATAGACCTTGAGAGTCCTTCCACCAAACCAACCTGGCGCACTGTGATGTTGAGTGGCAGGAGGCAGCTGAGGGCTGAACATGCTTCTCTTTAATGAAGCCGTTACTCGCTTACACATACAAGAAATCAATTCACATGGCCAGGCCATCATTCTTGAAAGCTTATTCACCCTTCACGTTAGAAAAATGCAGCCTGGGATTTTGATAGTCATCAGGACAGTGGACAGATTTTCGAGTCCTAAAAATGTTCCTTTAATATGGTGCAGGTAATTTGTGGTGAAGCAAGGAAAACAAATCTGGCTAAGAAACTCAATCAACAGTTTCTGTAAAGACCAAGCAGATATAAGGCCTATTACAGTCCTGACCTCATGTTTTAATCTGTTCTGTAAATTCCAGACCCTCAATTTTAACTGAACAGGTCTGCCACAAACAAGTGACGTCTCCCGTCTTGAAGCGAAAAGCTCCTCCTGTGCATTAATCTTGCGCTTATTCGCATGGCAGGAGCATCTCAAATCGATTGTGTTTACATTAGTGTAAAAGTGTGTATGTGTGTGTGTATAGGGGAATTGTGCTGCTTCAGTAAGAGGCAGTTGAGGAAGCATCAATAATCCTGCAGAGCATCTCTGCTCCATGCCTATGTCCTCCCCCAATGGGTCCAGCAGAGATGTTCCTAATTGTGCCTTAAAGCTCCTGCAGCTGTGGGGCCTGACCCTAGCTTGGGATGATGAGGAAAAAGGAAAGGGGAGGGAAGAAGCAAAGAGAGGAAGAGTCTTTTACGCGCAGTGATTATTCCAACGCACATACCAAATCCAATGCACAAATGCGCAGCATGATCAGAAGTAGGTTACAGAGCAAGAGTCTCTTCCACACTACACCTCAGCGAAAACCAGCATGGCAGATCAAGGCCACCACACACCTCTAATGTATACAAGGCCTGCCTTTGCAACTTTCTGGCCTACTGGCAGTGCCTCTGGATGCTCAGAATGCTGCACAGGGTAGTTCATCAAGTGGAGGTAGGACAGTATGAAAAATCCTTGGTATAATAACTGCTGCACAAGCCGGGAGCACAATTTTAAGTACATCATTGTACTGAAAGTTAGGATTCTATGTGTAAGCAAACAGTGTATATGTATGCAGAATCCGAACTTGTTACTTTGAATAGCCTCCCATTCAAAATCAAATGATACATCTAAAAGGGTCAATTTGCTTTGGTGGTTAACAAGCGAGTGAGTGTAGAAGGGAAACATCTAAAGAAGAACTAACTACACTCATCAGTGCGCAGACTGATCAATGTATTGACAGGTGCCATCGATCGAACACTTTCATCCCAGTCACTCCATATCAGCTCAATGAGAGCACCACATACAGAGGAAGAGTGCCAGGGTTGATCTGGATGCACCATAGATTCACCACACTAGGACTCCAACTAATTATTTATTTACTATTTAATTATTTAATAATTTAATATGAGTGGAAATAGGCAGAGACCTCCTAATCAGATACAAGAGATATATCTGGAAGCCAATTCAACAGACATTATGGATCTTAAAGTATTGAGATTCTCTTAATATCATGATCTGGTATTGCGATTGTTTTGTGATTTTATTTCTTAAAAGTAGTTTATTATAATCATTGTCTGTGAGGTTTGTGAGCGCCTCCCATGTTGCACCACTTATCTTACCATTGCTAAACCACAGGATTTTAGAGTTATTAGACACAAACCAATAGAAACCCACAGATATTTTACTTTAGCTGCCCTGCATATGCATATGTTCTAAATGAGCAAACTCTTAAAAAGATCTGGTAAAATTGACCATTTTTCAAGAATCATAACCACTCCATTATTTCAAGGTGAAACAACTGACTCTCATAGGAACACTGCAGTTTTCTTCAAAGTAATCTGAAAGAGTCCATATTTGCTCCCAGTTGGTCTTTCTAACAGTGTTTGGTGGATCTGGATATAATTGGATACAGAAGGTTTTAAGAAAGTTTTAAGATGCATGTTCACAGGTGTAGCCACTATGTTCTGAATACTTCCAACATTCAAAAATGATGCTGCTAAGTGATAATAAGAAATGTGGGTCCCACAATTATTTAAGAAAAATGAAGCAAAGAAAAATAGTATTTCATAACCCAGAAGTGCCAACATTGTTAGCAGAGAGTCAAAATTTAGAGAGTCAGAATTTAACACAAAAACACTAACGTATGTTGGTAGACGAGGTAGCGAGGCAAAAGTCCAGTGTGATAGCGCCTCCATTTTTTACCAATAAGAGTCACGTCCACTTTGTTTCTACTGGCTGACAAGACTGAAGCTTCTGTTATTTTCCAGCGATCAAGTTGACAGGAAGTGAAAATAACCTCTATCAGAAGCAAACGTATGTCTTTCACATCCCACGTCCTTTCCCCTTCAGTGAACTGGCTTTTCCACCAAGCGAATTTATTTGGGTTTGGTTAGACCATTGCGTTAGCTGAAAAAGCAAAATTTACAAGTGTCCCCAATAAATATTGCAAGGTGCCAAAAATTGTAAGTGTTACGACTAAACTGTAGACATTGGCACCTCCGATAACAAAAGTCAACCACAAATTTGTAGCTACTTGTTTATCTTTTATAATCAAGCCAGAAAAATCACAGTCCAGAGAAGTTTTAATTAAAAACCACATCTAACGATCAATCAGGCGTGTCGAGTGAAGCAGGCTCACTCCACGGAGCATTCAACAGCAACATGCAAATATCAGTCATCGCAAGGTCAATCAAGATGCCTGTGTATCCACCTGAGCACATCAAAGAGGAGCGGAATAAAAGGGAAGCGTCCTTTAAGAAAATTTAGCGAATCCTGTTGAAAAGCACTCAGCGCACAAAAGTACTGATGATCAAAGGAGTCAAGATACTTGGCTGTAATGGATATTGGGAAAACGTTGAGACCCTGTTAAAAAGGTCCGCATCTGTTGAGTCTCGAGTGTGTGCTCTCAGGGGTAGGTGCCATCTGCAGACAATCAAGAGGATTGTGTGAAGGACCTACTATTAATCCAGACACTTAGAATGCTACTTCTGTGGATTTCTGAGCTATTTACGTGGCTTTCTGAGGGTACAAGTGAAGACAATGTACTAAAAAGGATTTTTTTTAATGGCAAGGAGAAACATGGACATAGACGTAAGTGAAAGAGGAAAAAAAGAATGTAAAGCAAAGCTTGTGTGATTTAGGATTATGAGGTTGAGTATTGCTTATGCATACTAAATGATGACTCTGTAAAAATTCAACTCGTCCCAGCAAATATTTCAAGTAGAATAATGGCCAACTCACCTGAAGTACTGCTCGGACATTTTCCGTCCGAATGTGAGCTTGGATAAATTATTGATAATATTCTATTGATTCAAGACTTAAGCTCCATTACAAGCCACTTCAGCATTCTTAAGACTGCATTTAAACCATCGAGCTGAAATGACCAGCTGTGCATTGTTTTTTAAAAAGTGAAATGCAGTTGTGAAACTCCTCCTCAGCAGTTTGAACAGTAGGAAAGGAGCGAGCTGAGTAAATTTATTACACAAGTAACCTGAATAATGTGGCCTTACTGGCACAACTCTCAAAAGTATAGCACTGGGAAAGTAATGATTCAGTGGGACATGTAGGCCTGATGTGTTGATACTTTTTAAAAAAAAAAAAAAAAAAAAAAAAAAGTATAATTGTTGATGTGGTAAGGTTTTGTGTGAGAAGATTATTTAAGTTTATTTAGCAATTTTTTTTGGAAGGAGTGTCCAGTGTTTCCAGTCTTCTTTATAACAGTCAGAAGCCCTTTTCATACAGATATTCCGCAATATTGCCGTAAAAAAGATCCTTCAGTATTCCGGCTTTAGTGATTTACACTGAACCAAATAAAGCCTTGCCAATGTGTGTTTTTACACAGCGTGCCAGTGTTTTGCGACCAGAGGCGTGATGTATAACACAACAGAACGTCGACGTCTAAGGTGACATAGATAGAGGATATTACACGGTTGCTCGAAGATATGAAGTTTATCTTCAAGTGGTGAATATATTCACGAGTGAGTGAAGCGAACGAGTGAAATATTTTTCAACATGAGAAGATAAAC
>JAOTRR010000033.1:11445594-11455923 GCA_028570945.1 Gogo arcuatus
AAACCTGATTGGTTGAAATTAATTTATGGAAATACAAACTGTCCCAAGTCTCCCCCGTCCCCAGTTTCCCCACTCTCCCCTAGCTAATTAGATTCAACAACTAACTTACTGCCATGGCCAAGGAAGGTCATGACAGCATTGCTAAACTGTTTCTGACTGAAATTAAAGCTAGCTAGCTCTGTAAAATATCAGTTATTATAAGTACTGTGGGGGAGAATGAACCAAAACTGTTCTTATACAAAGAAGCTAGCTAGCTAAGTCAGCGAAATGATTTGGAGGGTCATTTCTGACGTAAACAGCAAATTCCAAAGAATAAACTTAGTAGTAGATACATAACATAGATCAAGTTCAACAACTAAATTACTGACAACCCTTTAAAAGTGCAAGAAAAGTCATGACTGCGTAACTGCTTCTAACTGAAATGCCATGTTAGCTGTAGCTAAACAGCTGTAGTTTTCTAATAATTTCCCTCAAAGCATAGTGTTAGGCAGCAAAGTAAGGAAATAAAAATTGCAGTGAGGTTTCTACAGTGAAGTTCTAGTACAGATTCTCTTGCCATATTTAAGCTGTGCTCAGTCACTGCCCACTAAACCACTTTCCTCTCCAAGTGCACCCACATTGACACCAGTGCCCTCAGATCCTGACCTGACACTTAAGGTGCCATCCAAAATACCCACACTTTCTCGCTGCCAGAACAAAGATAGCAGGCAGTATGTCGTGTAAGTGTGAGAGCACTCCAACAACATACAGGTCATCACAACTTTAGGACATACCTTAAGACCACTTTTTTTGACCATGTAGAACTTATAGCTACTGAGCCTGTGACCAGTTATTTGGGTTAGAGATTCTTCACAAGCTTGTGTTAATAATTGAAGAGCATAATATTCAACAGAGGTGATGTTTATAGTCATACCTTCGCTCTGACACCTTGTCCTCCAGAGCATGTGAGTGTGCATACATTAGAACAGTTCCTTCAGAAACTTCACCTTCACATCTGCATACAGCCCGCTCATAAAACGTGACTGGAAATATTGTATTTTATGATAGTGTATAGGGTTAGAAAAAATATTTAATATTAATGATAGAGCAAAGTCAAGGACCTGTAAAATCCCTACATAATACTTACCTGAACTCATGGATAATATGAGTCAAATCTTCAGGGCCCAGACCATTTGGGACAACAAAGAACTAGAATATTGTGTTGTTTTCTTTTCTTCTCCAGGCTGTAGACGGAAGCAGAAACTGCTTAACTCTAATTCCACAGATGATTGATGGTGGTAATAGTGTGCCATATTCTCTCCTGAGGTGGCATGAGGCATTGGGATTAAACCTGATTACCGCTGTGCTAAACAGGTCATTAAAGTATATGGGCCAAGATGCCAAGCTAACAGCGCCATAGTGCTGAGCTTCTTAAACTTTGTTTCTTCTCATAAGGGTGTCCTTTAACTCATGAGGTCAGGTTGTCTCACAACCTGTAGAAACATCTCAGACATATGTTACTTAAGCTCTAGTGAGATGTCTGTAATGATTATGACTGAATCGCATTGTTTGTATAAAACACAGAAATAAGAGAGGCTTCACGATGTATGCATGCTCATCATACAAAAAAAAAAAATTCCATGCACACTATGTACAATAACCACTTTTTATAAGGTGTATGGCTGTGCAAGTTGCTCTTGATCATTAGTAGGTCACATAACCATAACATGTACAGTATATAGGCTGTGCCTATGCTAGGAACTCAATAACTTACACTTAAAACGCCCAGAAGCGTTGCGTCTCTGACAAGTCCTTTGAAATGTTGTTTATATTTTACTGTTCTGCATTTTAAATGCAGCTGATACTTGCTTTCATTTTAGATTTGGTGGGAGATGATAGACAAGAGTACATCCTGGAGTGTCTTTATATAGAAGAAAAAGTGTACCTGATATTATATTCTACAGGATATAATGGAAGCTTTACCAGCGTATCAATTTGGTTGGGATATACAGCATACAGTATTACCTGGGGTTATTTCTACTGGCCATTTTATAGAAGGTAAAATATGGTGTAATCTTTCCAGACACATGCACAGATAGTCTGTAAAAATAACCGACATGACAGATCTGGATGGGACTAAAATCTCAAAGATACTACAGTGAAAATTGCATTACCACATCTCCCCATGTAAAACTAATCCTTTCCAAATAGCGCTTTATTCGCACTGTAGTCCCAGTCAACTCTCAGATACTGTTTGTGCATTACTTAAGCACAAGTACACATAGAATTGAATATGTTGATAATCATTGAAGGCAATGATAAACAAGTTAACCAGTATAAAAAGTAAGTTAATTACCTTAGAGCAAGCTCCTCGCTTGCTTAGACAGCACCCCTGTGACCCAGCAGGTGTAGATAAAAAAAGAATGTTGACTACAACGGAGTACCATAATATTTATTTGTCCTGTCCAAAAACCAGTTCGCCATCATGCTTTGCCACTGGTTCTGCCCTTTTTTTCTCCTACACCCAGGTGTTTACCAGCATCCACCTGTGTGTTTCACAGCCATCTTACTGCTTCAGAACACAATCAGCCACCGTGGGCGATAAATCATTAAATACTCTATTATTGTGAAACACAATGACTTCTAAGAGCTCGCTGTGCGGCAGGTGGGGCTCAGCTGAAAGGCCAAAGCTAAATCGTTTCAGATCTATTTTTGAATAGCGATTGAATGAACTGCTGCTAAATATTTCATAAGAGAAAAGAGGCCAGGTCATGGTGAGGGACACCAAAAAAAGGACCGATATATTGAACCCATGGAGGGAGATAGATACATGAAACCATAACAGGAAGGAGCGGTAAGACCTGTCCTTGAGTAGGATGGGGTTGCGTGTGCATGGAGGGAAGGGGTGGAGGGGGTTGGTGTAGTGATGCTATCAGGGCACGTGTATCCCATTTCTGCTGAAGTAGAAATGGCAAAGGTTGAACCAGTGCAATTTCATCCATTACGTCGAATATAAATGCCCTAAAGGTAGCACTGTCGGATCATGGGCATCTATAGTGACAGTAGCTGGGCAGAAATATTAGCTCTTTGACTATGTGTGGTTTGTACAATGTTACAGCTACCTCAGCATCGGATGTGGTCACTGCAGTATCTGACACAGCTGTCAATGCGACAGATGATGTCACAGCAACCACTGCAGCGTTGAGCCCCGAAACGACTGCCTCACAAAATCAGGCAAGTGACCCAAGCTCTCGGTTGCTCAGTACACTTGCTCCTGGAGTATCCCGTGGAGTTTCTCAGATAACAACTGCAGTTACACCAACAGATGCAGCCGCATCAACACCAAATGCAGTCATCCAACTGTCCTTTGTTGCAGCTACAGTCACTGATGTCCAAACACCGAATGTGGAAGCAGATCCAGTTGTTTCTGATCCTGGTGCAGCTCTGGTGGTAACAGATGGAACTGTTCCAGCAACTGATACAGTAATGGCAATTATAAATAAAGTTTCTCCTTCAACTCAGGCAGTGTCCTTGATGACAGAAGCTGTTGCTCGAGCAAATGATGTGCTCACTCCAGGAGATGATATGATTGCCTCAGCAATGGATGCTGCTGCTCCCACAACTATTTCTGCTTCTCTGGCAACTGATGAAGTTGCACAAACAATGAATGAGATGAAGGCCACAATTATTCCAGCAACTAGTGGGATTGCCCTTGTAACTGAAATTGTCCCTTTATCTACAGATGCAATAACATTGGCTCTTTATGATATTCAGAGACCTGATGCTGCCTCAACAACCCAAGCAGTGGCCCCTGCTAAATTTATGCCTTCACCTGCTCTCCGTACAGTGCCTCCAATAAGTTTGCCTGTAATTCCTGCACCGGAATCTGCTGAGAATGTTTCTCCTGATGCTGCATCCTCAAAGGAACCTTCACCTATTGGTCTCACTTTGGAAGCTCTTGCACCTGAACCTAAAGCTCCTGAAGTTGTTGCACCTGAAGCGCCTCCTCCTGATGTGACTGTACCTAAAGCTCCTGCACCTGAAGCTGCTCCTCCTCCTCCTGAAGTTGCTGTACCTGAAGCTCCTCTTCCTGAGCCTCCTACTCCTGAAGTTGCTGCATCTGTAGAGCCTCCTCCAGTTCCTGCATCTAAATTTAATTCTCATGATCCTGCTCCTCCCCCTGAAGCTCTTCCTCCGGATGCACCTTCTCTGGAGGCCTCTCCACCTGAATCTCCTCCACTTGATGCTGTAGGTCCTAAAGCTCCTTCCACATCTAAAGCTGTTTCCCTTCCTGATGCACTTCTTCCTGATGCTCTTCTTCCTATTCCTAAGGCTAAACAAAAAGAGAAGTCAGAACCTGCTAAATCAAGAAACCAAGGTGCAGAGAAAAAGAAGCCAGGTATATTCCCTTGTCACAATTACACTCACTCCAGAACTTCTCAATGTTTCTGGCGAAAGCCCAAGATAAATGTAAAGAATTTTGGCAGAACATCTGGCATGTATCTTCAGGCATACTGTATTTTTGTCAACCTAGTTGGTATGCATATCAGTTCAGTACTGAATAAAATAGAATCAAATACATGAAATCTGATGTGTTGTCTGTGTTATGATGATCTTTCTGGTGCAAACAGTATCTGCAAATGTTAAGGAGGACACTGAGACTCACAAAGTGGGAAAGAGCAAGCATTCCAAAGAGGAAAAGAAAGAGATGGAAAAACATAAGGAAAAAGATTATGAGAGGAAAGAGCATGGGAAAAAAGGTATCTGAAAATAGATAGTGTAGCATCTGTGGCAATGTGTGTACATGTCTATAGCTATAGATTTGTAATTAGAAATGTCATACTCTCAAGTTAACCATGTTACACAAATATTCCACCCAATTTAGAGTTTAATTTTCCAGATGACTCTAAGGTTTCATACAGCAATTCTAAAGGAAAATTCAGACATTGTTTCCATGGATGATTTGTTTTTTTCAGTATAATGCATGACTGTATGTTTGGCAATAATGGAAAGGTTGAAAAAAAAAAAGCAGTAGCTAACTTTAAGGAGCAGAATTATATTAGCTCCTAATTCTTATACCTTGAAATAATGCTAAGTAGTTAGCTAGTGTTATGCTAACAGTCAGTTTACGTGATTGTAGTAATGTTATAATGGCTGTCAATATTGTTCTTGGAGAACTTGTGTAACCACCGACTTTAACTTACTGAATATTGGCAGCTAGGTGTAACATTGTGATGTTAGCGAATAGCTAGCTATTTCATACTTGTACAAGGGACCTGCTGGTATGATTCAAACTTAGTGCAAATATTTAAGGGTTAATTTGCAATCCATCAAAGAACTGACTTGGCACTGCAGACATAATATGAAATACAGTCAAGAAAATCTTAACTAGTTACAAAATTATGAAACCATGGAATACTTGTGTTTTCCAACCGTCATTATTTAGTTTACATATAAAAGAAAATTAAAGCTTTTCCCAGCTATTTATTCCAAATTAACCATCGGTGCAGATAAAGCATCTGTACAAGCCCTGTATTCTGAATAAGAAACTGTAGAAACTGCAAATTAACTGCATATGAGCTGGAATATCTGTGATTCTCAGAAGGAGATTTAGCATTGGGTGAGTTTAGACATAACCAGATCTGTGTATAGAAATCTTACACCATGACTTTCTGTGTAGCTTGTGTTTAGAGCACCAGTATTGTTTTTGATTGCACCCTCTTAGTGCATTTATGCCAGTAATATTTTTTTTCTATAGTTTTAGTCAATTCCCTGAAGGGAGTCAAATTAATGGTACTTGATTTCATTCCAAAGTCATTCAAAGGCTTTTGCTACCTGGTGGGCCAAGAACTCAGTTGACGAGGATAGCATATGTCAGAGTTGAAGGTAAGACAGTACCTCAAGACAAAGAGAATCAAATTCTTCCTTTGTTTGACAACATCTTGGAAACATTTGGTGATAATATCCTGTGCCTTCAAGTTAATGAGACACAGTGATATTGGAAACTATGGGGGGGGGGAAAGTGCCTTTCTTTATTACAGTCTTCATCTTCACTATATTTTTGTTCTTTGTATTTCTGTACTGCATGCTCTGGTTCGTCTCATAAGGTGAGCCGACTCAGATGTATTGGTGTCTTGTGTAAGCTAATGCAAGTATTTCCCTGCAGCTGTATAAAGTGTTTTCTGTTTGAAAGCATTTTAACAGGCTGCCTGTTTTGCTAAAGATTGGGGACAGTTTGTGAAACATTGTTCGGTCCCTTCACTGATCTACGGAGTAATTGAGCATTTATATTTCATTACATGCTGTTGCCACCGTCCCACAGCTGGTTGGACTGCGCCACAGCAAGTCCTCACATTGCCAGCATTTTTAAAACATCATATCAATTATTTACAGTCCCTGAGCACAAAACACTAAAGAAGTGGAAATCTTGGTTTACTAAATAACTCAACGTTCCTCTAAAAAGTGTTGCAAATTGGCTTTTGAAGTTTATTCAAAAATGCATTTGCATGTGCCATTTTGAAATAAATACTGATTAAAATGATTATAAACACTTTTGTGTAGCTGTAACAGTATAATCGTGTCACACTATCGAATATGCAAATATGTTTTCTTTTTCTCTTCCTCACTATGAAAATGTATTTGACCATAGGACCCCAGTGATAATGATCACCTGATCGCTTACTGCACTGCCCTCTGTCTTTTCCTTTTCCGTCTCACTCCTTTCCTTGTACTAACACCTCTCTCCTATCTCCTCTACCAGATTGTGAGTGCTACGGTCACTCAAACCGCTGCAGCTATATTGACTTTATCAACATTGTAACTTGTGTAAGCTGCAAACACAACACTAGAGGGCAGAACTGCCAGCACTGTCGCCTTGGGTACTTCAGGAACGCTTCAGCCGAGCTGGATGATGAGAATGTTTGTATAGGTCAGTCAGATCTGCCTCATTTTGCTTACCCACAATGCTTGACCACCTACAGTTCATTTTTAAGTAAACATAATCTAGAACCTTATTATTTGATGAACTCTAGTGGAATTGAAGAATGTAAATCTGGACTCACTGATGGATCTTTGGGAGTTCAAGAGGTTAACCTCTAAAGTCTGTTGTCCAATTGTGAGCTATAATATTAAATTAACCAGCTGTTCGAGAAATGTCTGGAGAGTACCACCTTTCCTTTTTCACTTAAACCAGAGTAATCAGGGGAGAAAAATGGTTCTGCATCAGTGACTTCCCAAATTACTACCATTCAGCCGTTTTCCATCTTCCTTAGGCATCCTTTTGGTCGTCCATATTATTTCAGTGAAGCCAATTTAAAACCAATTCTAACTTGCGATTAAGTAAGGAATGAAACATGCTGTTATTGGAAAATAATAAATGACACAGTAGTGTCAGTGTCAAAGTGAAGTTACGGTACATTCACACCAAAAGCGGTGAGAGCGTTAAAATTCGTTCTGGCTGCCCTGCCAACAATGTTGTCAAAGTTCATGGACGATCTGTGACGTAGATGAAATAGGCGGCTACACGTTCAGTCGGAATGTTTTGTCTTGCAAACTTTACTTAAAGGGGCTGCGAAGCAAACACGTCAACCGGTATCTTTGTGCCGACTGACCACAAGTAGGGTATAAGTTAACCTCATGAAATCTTTAAATGTGAAGGTAAGAAATCGTTCGATGAAGGAAAATAATGAATAATTATGATTACATGTTTGGTAAGAAAATAAACTAATGACATAAACTAATTAAAAGGTATTTGTGTGGTGTGACTTTTGTGTTGATGTTAAATGCTAAGTCAAATTTCAACATGCAGTTTAGTTGATTTTTGTCTGTATGCAAACACGGACACATCATAAATAATGGGCAAATCCGCCACGGCAATTATTAATTTCTCCTCCATTGTACTTGGGAACGGTATGAACGGAACCAAAATTTACACGGTTGTGTTCTCTAGACCAGAGCACTTCTAAATTCTGATTGGTTGCTGTCGAACCGCATCATAACTCATTACTATAAAGTTGCCTGTACATCAACTTAATTCTGAGGCCCCCACCGCCCAAGACGCGCTGCCAACTGTCATGCCGCTGCTCACCACCGAGAGATGCTGGCTCACATAAAAAATGAACGACTTCCGCTCATTTTGACGCTCTCGCTGTTTTTGGTCTGTACATACCATTACTGTTTACCACCCTGAAGTTGACTATTTGCCAACAACTGCGCATCCTGAAGTGTTTTTTTTTCTTTTAATACCAAAGTCATGTGCCAATGATTACAGCTGTTTATTTAGTAAACAATATAGTCATATTTAATGTTGTGGAACGTCCATAAAACAAGTTAGTTCCTGTTATCATTAATGTTATAGCTCCTATAAATAGTCCTTTCCTCACCCCCCCCCCCACCTCTCTTTCTCTCTCTCTCCCATAAAGCTAATAATAATACCGTAAGAAAAAGAATGCAGCTTGTCACACTGAGAAACTGCAAAGTACAAAGTCCTCTATCCAGAGGAGTTTCTCTGCAATGGAAAACGTTTACTTCAGCTTTACCTGAAAGCTCTGACAGTGACTGACAGTGACAGTGACCTTTATGAAGACTTTTTTTCATAAATGTCTTCTTACAGATAACTTCAGCAGAGCTGTTAAATAACAATCCGTTTATTATTAGGTTTAGATTATGTGGGGTGTTTGCTGTACAAGTCCCTGTGAATGAGGTTATAGTATATACTATAGTATATAGTATATACTACAATGAGTGCATTAATATAAATCTGTAATTTGAATTGCAGCTAGCAGTAATGTCAGAGATGCTGTTATAGAAAATTAATCAACACCTTCTGACCAATCAGATTCAAGAATTCAACAGTGCTGTGGTGTAAATTGTAGAACAATTCAGTCAAAATGAAAAAAGTCCAGGATGGAGTGTAAATCTAATTTCCTCGTCATATTTCTGTGATCCATTTAGCAAAATTGTAAAAATGACTATGTTCTATGTTCTATGACAATGTCTACAAATGACTGGCCACGTTGTTGGTGATGTTGGTCCTGGATGCAGAAGTGCTGCTATGGATTATTGTTAAACTGTTAGATGTAGTGAATGGCACAATGACAGACTGACCTCTGCTGGAGAGAATAAACCCACATACTAACAATCCAATAAAATGGACAGGCATGTATACACATTACAGCTCCTGTACACAAGACAGTTTGTTCACTGGCACTCTGTCACTGCCAGACTAATAATCCTTACCTAGGAATCACAGCACAAAGGCTAAACAAACCTAAACCTTTTTAAAAGCCAAGACTAAAACAGAAAGGTGCCAGCTTGATAGATAAAATAGCAGGCTTTGAGATAACCCTGTGTGAACCTGGAGACTTTGTACATCCATCAGCATATTGCTTTGTAAGGGCGTTGTTCTAAATCCAGCTTTCTCATCCTGCGCATTAGTTAAAACTAAGTAGGGCTTCTCGTGCACCTGCTTAAATTCATCTGCTGATCAAGAGGGAATAAAGTCAGGTGTTCCAGGGCATGCATGGAGGCTAAAGGACAATAAGACACCACTAAAACACACATGTAAGCTGGAAGTAGAAACTTTAAAACGTATTTACATAATAGTTACAACTGACAGATCTCAATATTCATTCTAATATTTTTTGCAAAACTCACCAAGTTGATTATGATTAACCTCTTAAAGTCGCAGTTTTTTAAAAATTATTATTCAGTCATTCAGTAACTACTTGGAATTATTTAGTAACTACAGAAGTACTAATAGAAAAAGGCTGTAGTTAGGGTGAGAGTGAGGAATTTAATGTAATGTAAAAGTGGAATTTCAAACGGTTCTGTTCGTTTTATTAACAGAGAAAGCCAAAATTTGTGATTATGATTAACCAATTAATTAATCTCCCAGGATGCATCAGTGGGTCCAGACTTCCATTCTACACTCTCATAACTACAAAGCTTTTCCCATTCACTGTAATTACTGAATAATTTGTACTTGTTGAACAATGTTTTAATTTGAATAAGTCATTGAAAATCTGGAGGTTTAAAGGGTTAAAATGTGATTAATTGTGCAGCGCTATCCAGGACAAACTCATTTAAATTGAAATGAGGTAACCTTGGCTTACTCTTCCACAGAGTGTAACTGCAATCAGCTGGGCTCCTTACATGCTCGCTGCAATGAGACAGGTTTCTGTCAGTGTCGAGAAGGCACCACGGGCCAGAAGTGCGAAGACTGTCTGCCTGGATACAACTGGAAACAAGGCTGTGTCCGTAAGTCAGTGTGATTCACGTGATGATTTAAAATAAGCTAGGGGAGAGCGGGGAGACTTGGGACAAGTTTTCAGCTTTTGTAGATTGTGTGAA
>JAOTRR010000033.1:11482580-11493302 GCA_028570945.1 Gogo arcuatus
TCTCACCCTGCTTTGGTCTTGGTCTTGACTTGGTCTCAACCCCTCAAAGTCTTGGCCTTGTCTCGGTCTCGATACAATACACTTTGGTCTTGGTCATGACTTAGTCTCGGTTTAGGTGGTCTTGAATACAACACTACTGATTAGTGCGTTGTTTAATTTGTGTTTAGCTAATTAGCTTTAGAACATGTATAGCTACTACCATTTCTCATCAGATGTAAAAGCAATGCCCCAAAAACAACAGCAGCAGCAGCCACTACACCCACAAATGACACTAGCGACTTGTCACTTGCAGGTGTGAACATAGGGTTAAATTTAAGACCTATCAGTGTGTCCAGTATTTCAGTCCTCACACTTGCAACTACATTCCTATTAATTTCATTGTAGTTACTAAATAGTAAGCCTTAAGATAAATAACTGAATCATAAAGTGGGAATATAGAGTTTTAGCTGTCATGGTAAATTATGTGCATAAGCGTAGTGGGTGTTACCTTTTCAGCCTGGCTTAGCTCATCCTTGTTGAAGAGGTCTTCCCTGTGTTTGGAATCTGGGTCAATTCCTTCCTGCTCCAGATACTGTGCGTTCATATTTAGCAACCATGCAGCCGTGCGGTCCAGAGCGCTGGGATTCACTGGAGATGGGGCCTGTTTAAATTCCAGATAAAATACACCCAATACACACAGTTACATGGGGAGCCAATACAATTATATCAAATAGTTAAACATTTTTAACTGACAAAGCTTTTTCAGTGGGGACTATTATTAAACTACCAACTTTTTACTCTCCAATATTAATATGCTTTGTGTTCTTTGGTCTTGCTCTCATAGGACACTACATTAACTCTATAAAGTAAACTAAAACTTATCATCCTAATTGCATTGTCTCTCGGCTGCTTGTTTGATTAACATTTTGTTTGTTTGCTCATTTTAACAATTTGGCTCCGTTTCCAAGCACGTACCTGCACTTTTAAAAAGGCATTAGATGCTGCCTGAAAAGTTTTCAAGGTGACAAGAGCACTTGGGTTGGCTGGGGGGATGCTTGATCAATTTTTAATGAAGATTCATTCTGTCAGGCTTGAGACGAACTGTTTGGCCAATCTGTGCAGTCATTTAATCAACTGTGTCTCCGTGTCTCTGTGTCTCTGCTCAGGCTATTAATTCAGCCTGTCCACTTCATTCCTACCTGCTCATCCAACTGAGAGTTAAATGCCACAGTCTTAACTTGACTCAAATTACAGATTTTCATATTAGAGTGCTAGATAAATGATGGCATCATTCAATAGAGATGCCAAGATGTGAGGTGTCTTCCTACAAAATCTAAAAGTGTTGCGGAAATACATTTCATACGTTTCAAGGTTTTATTTAACTACTTTGGAAGTTACAAGAAAAAAAACCTGACATTATTTTGACCTTATATTGCCTATAGCTCAAAGAATCATTAGCTATGCTGAATTAGCTAGTCAATTTTCTTTGCAAATATTAGCTAGCTAAGTTAGTTTGATTGTAGCAACATGTAGACTGATGCAATGTACAGTTGTAAATATTTGTGTAGCATCAGTTGACATAGAACTCTTCAAGGTTCCCACAGAGGGACAAACCAAAGACCCCATTTGTTTTCTGTAGTACAGGAATGAGGCTGGCTGTGTTCACCTGTTTGTGCAATGTGCGTTGTTTGGTCTCAGGACTGTCTCCCTTAGAGGATGAGGACTGCTGCCTCAGCCTGGCTCCATTACTGGGCCAATCAGGAGATGATGTTGACATCATGCTGCCACTGGAGGGCCGTGGATAGGGTGCAGTGTTGAGCATGCTGGGAGGAGTGCGTCCTCGAGTGACTGTGGGTGGAGGAGGCTGATCAATCCGCCTCTGTGGGCCAGCACTGTTCTGTCTTGGTACGTTGGATTGGTGCTGAGTCTCAGTGAGGGACATCTGTCTTCGAGTAAACTCACCGGAGCGTCTTGCAAAGTCATCATTGTTACTTGCTGCTGCTCCTCCACTTCCAGACCCTGTGGCCATGCTGGTTTGTGTAATGAATGTGGGCTTGATCCCTAGTGCGGCAACATCCTCAGGATTGCCCTGGGAGCCGGTGGAGCTTTGGCATTCTGAACCCGAATCAGCAGTGCCACGTGGAGACACTGGCATAGCAGCCGCCATCTGGTACACGGGGTTCTGGAAGCAGAGAGGAGCTAGCAGCTGTGGCCGGCCTGGCGCACTCTCTATGCCTGGTGTAGTGGGTGTTTGCCCACTCTTCCTCAGGGTAGGCCCTCCAACTGTGCCACCTTTCAGAGTACGGGCAACCCATGCCCCGGTGCCCTGGGTGTCGTTGGTAGGGTCACTGGACACTGTATTGGCACTGCTCTCAACACTTCTGCTGTCCTGTAGGTCCACCATGGACAGGCTCTTGCTGCCATTGGAGATCTGCATGTCTGGCTCATTGGCCTCTGAGTAGCTGGAGCTGCGAGCTGGAGATGCCTGGACTCCCGAGGTCCTAGTCACAAAGAACAGATCCTTGTTCTCAGGGGTCGGTGAGGGCAGCCGGGTGAAATCCACCAACCTGCAAATGAATAAGGCACAGCTCAGCTTATGACTTGCCTGACTGCATTCATTAGCATGGCTGATATATATGCTAATGAGAATACCTTAATAGAGTAGACAAGTGTTGCCAATCATGGTCCTGGAGCACACCTTCCCTGCAAATGAGTCTTCCCACCCACACTGATTCAGGAAGGGACTTTTATTAGTTGGATCAGAAGAATTGGAGCAGGGAAAACAGCTAACTTTGCAGGGTAGGGGTGCTTCAGGACTGGGATTGAGAAAGGGATTGTTCTCATGCATATCCGGATAGGCTACTACTATGCATCACTATAAACAATTTGCAGCACTGGAATACTGTAGGTACTCAATAAATTAAGAGTGTGTGTGATAAAAGGTTCATGAGAAACATTAAAGTCAAAAGTCAGACGTACAAGGAAGAAGCTCCCACTGGTAATATATCCCTGCACTTTTACAATTATCCACACGTATAGTGGAATTGTTTTCAGTTTATCAGCTAACAAGGTGCTATATATACTTCTCATTTCAGCTGATTCCTCTTGACCACCAACAGAGTTGAGAAAATGTAAAAACTGGAGAATGTGCACACTAATCACTTTACAAAACAATGCACCATCAGCAGCTTTGATGAAGCTCTATAATGTTTTGAAAAGAGCTCTGCTTGGGGGCTGCTGAGATAATAAAGATCTTTTATAACATCAAATAAAGTTATAATGAAATAATTAAAGCTTTAATTCTGTAGTGTCACTTTACACTGAGTGCGGCTTAATTTCAATAAAGAGGCATTTAAAAATGTAATTTCCTTTTTCCACACTCTGTAGTACACACTTCATCTACATCCTATAACATGTTGATTAAAACCCTTATTTTTGCCTCATTACTGTTAACAGAATCAAATTAGTTTTATAATGAAGTCATGTCTACTGAGAAGTTTGTCCACTTTTGTGTATTTATTGTGCTGTGTGTAGTGTACTAGGCTTACCTGTGACTGTCATGTTTGAAACAGAGCAGTTTTACCGCCTTGAATGCCATTTATAGTAAAAAGATGGAGCACTGTATACACAAAGAGTCTCAGCAGTGTGCAGTATGACCACCTAAACCCCCATCACTCTACAGAGCTTTATGAGAACCCGTAATACAGCAGTAGCACGTGCAATGGACAGTTTATAATTAACAAGTTCATAAAGCTTTAGACAAATTGCATTCCAGGAGAATGTTCCTGAGTTACAGCTCCAGTATTAATACACTCGAGAAGTTTTGTGCCAGCTGTAGCTCTGTAATGGTGATAACTCATGCTTGGTTTGTTTTTGGTTAAATGATGTTTTTTTCAATATTAAAGATGTATGCCTTTTGTGTAATTCTTATAGTTAACATAATAATAAAAATATATATATTTATATTATAGACATTACAGTCAGGTGCAAAGGTTTGCACCCCCTCCCCCATGGGTTTGAAATTGAAAACTGGAAAATGTGCTCCAAGACCTAATCTGATTTTTTTTAAAAAGAAAAAAAAAAGTATGACATCTGGTAGACGAGTGTATGGGGTGGGTGGGCTACAGAGGTCTGAAAATTTCAGCTGAGTGATCCTGAAACTTCAGAGGACTTAGAGGATACAAAAGAGATTTAAGTTAAAAAGAATAGAGTGGGTTTAAAAATGATTAGTGACCATTTCTGTCACCTTGAGAGATTTTAAACTGGCATTTCCCCCCCCCCCCCATTATGACTATCTAAACATACACACTTTGACCACTTCTTGTTACTTAATTGAGGTACATCTGTGAAACCCAACACACTAAAGGTCTTGTTACACCTCTAAGGGTGTGCAAACTTTTACACTCAACTCTATGCTTTTATTTTTTGTATATGTTTCTGTAAATATGAAATCAAAAGGTCACTTTAGACCCTGTGACATTTCCTCCATCTTGTAATGATACGTTCACTTATCCACACACCTGCCACTAGGAGGATCTCCAAGTGTCATGGAGTAAAAGTGCCTTTATATAAATCACTTTATATTGATAATAATTGAATATGGAAAAAATATATATATATTTATCAAATCCAAACAGCCAGTGTGTCCATGTGGCTATGAACAATGCATTCAGTGCTAAGTAGCTAGTGAACAGAACATGAATGTTAAATTGGGAGATGTACAGGATTTCTTTTCTTACCCGCTGAGCTCCGAGTCCATGACTAGCTTCTGCAGACCGGTTGAGACGCTGCAGCCGGGCATGCTGGGAGAGCCCACGCGCTCTGTAGGAGAGGACAGCGGCACTCCGGTGGGATTAGTCAGGGCCACATTTACGTCCCTCAGGATCCGTACCAAAGGCCCCAGTTTAGTCGCTGTGCCCTGAAAACACAAACATAGGGTGCTGCTGAACACAGCATGTTCCTGATAAAACAAGAGGCTAAAGCACAACAGGCTTAATTAAGATTAAGTGTTTTAATAAACTTGCTTATATAGTGTGATATGCCTTCTACTACCTAGAATATTGAAAGCAAAGAAGCTGTGTTTCTCTGTTCCTTTTAATTACTGGAAGTTGTTGAGATAAATAGGCTACCGCCTGGTGAGACTTAACTTAAGAAGAGAAAAGGAGTCACTAGTTTAACAAACAAAGTAATGCAGACAACACTGAAATTGCAGGCACTCGGTCAAATCACTTGCTAATAATTGTGGTCTATAGAATTTTAAAAAGAGATTTCTAAATTTACACACACACACACACACACACACACACACACACACACACCTGGTCGAGCTGAGCGACAGCCTCAGACAGTAGCGAGTGGAGTGTGGAGAGCTCTCGGCCCAGGTCAATATAGCCCTCGAAGCCTGCTGTGTTGGAGATGGTCTCTGGGTTGGAGATCTCCAGCAGGAAGCGCTGCATGTTGGTCCACTCGTGCTCCAGGAACTGGTTCATGAAGGACATGTACTCCTCCTTACTGCCAAACCTAACACAACACAAACAGCACATGCTGAGAATCCCTCTATTCTGCACAGTTTCACGTGCCCTTGTTCTAACAGACCTGATTCAGCTCACCAGCTATTAATTGATAACTAGGAAAATGTCTAAATAATGATCAATTTTAGCAGCATATTGCTAGCGAACAGGCTGGCTAGCATACGCTGGCATCATCGCATAATTATCTGTTGCATTAGAAGTGAGAGTGATACATATTTACAAGGCATCAATCATGAATAAACGGTGGATTTTGGCTTGGATTCAGTCGGCGTGTTTGTGAGAACAGACTGTCCATGGCACTAAGTGGCTGCAAGTCTCCACTAATAAAATCTGCAAGATCGTTGGATAGATTCTTGGGCTGAGGAGAAGAGTAAGTTTTTCTTGTATGTTCAGGGCTTCATTGACTGCTGCTACTCTTTGTAAACCTGCATCTCCACCATGTCTGCTTATGCATGCTGTGTTACCAGAATAAGATAGTATCTCATCAGTATCTCAGTCTTACGAAATCTCAGTCTTACAAAATCCCTCAAAACTCTCCTGTAGTTTTTGGCATCAGTGACTCAGGAGTATATTAATAAAACAATGCGTCAGTAACAAATGAAAAAATTTGTCATTCACTTCAGGAGAGAAAAAAAGAGGCTGGTGAGAGAACAACTTTTTTATAGCTTCTGAAATGTAAGTGTTAACAGGAACTAACTTTTCTCGCAGATGTCACACAACATTATAAAGTAACTAGAAATTGATAAAAAATGATGAGCGTCATTCTTTATAAATAAAGAATCGTCCGTGTTGGCAAACTGCTGCAGTTAAGAATGAATAATAAACTTTGGAATGTGTTGGTACTGGAAAATAATCAACTTCAGGGTGGTAAGAGTAATACTGCTTCACACTGGGCTGCTTCACACTATCACATTGTTAATCGTTTTCCTATAACAGCAATTTCTGGTATGTTTTATTTCTTACTCAACACTAAAACTACTATTTGTGAATAATAATAATAATAATAATAATACTTTTTCTGTGCTTTTGTAATTAACATAAAAACCCAATATGTACAATGTATAAAAAAATCATACACATATACATAAATAATATGCACATACCACACACATAACCTAAACACTACTATAAGGTTAAGGTTTGGGAAGCTAGTAAACATTGGAAAACAAAGTTTTTGAGATAATGTTGAAAAGCGTACATGAGATGTGTTTGTGTAATAAAAAAAGACGGATGTGGCTCAGCTTTCATTTCTATTTGTTTCCATAAATCAACAGGCTCAGATTAATGAAGTCCTTAGTGAGCTGAATGATGCTTGTTCAAGCAGGAAAGTCCTAAATCTGTCCACTTCCCATGCACTGGCACTCACTTGGTGAAGTTGGCGAGGTTCTGCGTGACCTTGGCGATGAGGGTGAGCGTGCGTGCCGTGCGGTCGTCAGGATACTCCTGCATGAGGTCGAAGAGCGATGGGGACATGATGGCGGGACACAGAAAGCGCAGGAAGAGCGATGCGCTGATCAGACGCTCACTGATGTCCGGCCGGCCACGGTTACTGCACTCCTGCCTCCAGGACGCAAACACCTCCTTCAGCTCGCGGGGGAACACACTGCAGTGATGAGAAGAGGGGCAGGAGTTTAGAACATTGTACTAAACCTATTGTACTGGGTGAAATAGGAAATAAGAACCCCTATTTGAGAATTAATCTAAAGTTAATAATGAAAGACATCAAGCTTAAACATAAATTCAACAAAACTTGACATAAACCTGGTGGCGCAGCGTGAGCAGGAGTTCAAAAAGATGAGTCGGCTGGCTTCATGTGACTCAGAGGATGCATGTGTTAGACTTTATCTTTCCCAGCTGGTAGCTGTCGTATGATTGGATAGAGCCAGATAGTGGCTAGGCATTGGACGGTGACCAAATTGGGAAGAAAATGCATGTGTCGCAGATTTGTGAAACGGAACACACTAAATGACTTGTTGATATAAATTCCTTCTTTCTGTATTTGGTCCAAACTTTGGCATTTGATCAGTATTGAATCAACATGACTATGTGAGTCCTATGACTTTGAGACGCTCTCTCGAAACACTTTGTTTCCCCTCGTATGTTCTTGCTTCAATTTTCCTAGTGCCATTATAACAACCCTATCCTCCCACTGAAGCATCTAGTGCAGTTTGAGATAGATCTAGGAGGAAAAAAACAGTCTGTAGTTGTGCCGCAGTTAGGAATTGATCGCTTATATGAGGCAGAACTGGGACTCAAATTAAGATTCCCCTGAAAGGCAGAGGAAATTGAACTTGCGCGAGCCATCGAACGCAGGACCAATTTCTTTACTCAGCTTGATTTCTGCTATAACTGGGATTATAGTCGTTTCCCACGCAGTCTGGTGGAAGAGGTTTCACTTCACTCTTGGCTCTTGCAGGAATCTTTATAAACCGTGGGTGCTGCCGGGAATACTAAGCAAGCATGATAAATCAGACACACACCCATCTGAAACCAATAAAACAATGCTTTGTGAAGCACTTTACTGCATGGCCCATGCTGCTGTGACCAATATGCAGCAAAACATCCTTTATCCTTTAAGCTTCGAAGCTTTCACTTCTTTACAAGTTAGGTACAGTCCTGCTGCTTTAGCCAACTTTGTGCTTTAGTGAACGAGCATGTGGATGAAGACATTCGGGTTTAGGAACACGGTTTGAAAAGCAGGTGGTAACCAAGTGTACGTGAACAACAGCAGCCCTTCAGTATTATATTGTGAAGCTGAGGCGGACAATTGGACAGAAACAGGAGACAAAGTCAACCACACAGTAGTTCTTATAATCTCAGTCCGTGAAGGATTTGTTAGGATATAAGGTTAACTAGTTAACGCTAGCGTTTGATTTCTAAGGGTGTCTTCACACCAATTAGTCTGTTTGATGAGTCAAATCAGAGTGAAACTGATGTTTTTCATTTGCTTGATATTTAGTTTGGTTTGGTTTAATGTTACACACATAGTAATTAAGTGAACCAAAAATGAAAAAAACAACAACTGACTAAGAGGCGTGAAACACTTTCATTCAGAAACCAGGTCATAAAAAACAGGGTGTAAATAGGGTGTAGTAACTATTTTTGTGTGATGAATCCACGATTTTTTTTCATCAGTCCAAATATCCAGAACCTGCAGCACTACAGCTCTGTCCTTTGGCTCAGTTTGTGCTTCATGGCTCAATTTATCAGCTCATATCTACAGAAAAAAGCCTCAACCTAAAATATGGCATGTTTGATTCACTTCCTGCAGTTGCTTCAGAGTCAATTCAGATTCTAATCGTTTTCTTTACACCGCAATCAAACCACACTCACTTAGAAGTTCACTTGGAAGCGGCCCGAGACCTCCTCACTCAGCTGCTCTTGGATCAGTTGTTACAGTGTGATGTTTTTGTGATTGCTATGTTCTCACCTACACAACAAACCACCCTGAGGGTGAAAATGCACCAGGGTTCGATTGAAACAGACTCAACATTGCATATGTGAATCAACCCTAAGTGATAGTTTCTTAAATAAATCATTTCCAAACATGAATCATCTACTTTAGTGATTCCATTTTTATATAATTTGTGAAAATATACTTTAATTTTTTTAAAAGTCTAATCTTCTTGTAGAAGGCGGGGTTTGAATTTGAGCTTTCCTTACCTCAGGATTTTATGTGCACTCATATCTGAGGAGTCAATAAGGCAGTTTCTGTCTTAAAGAGTTTCTTCTATGAAGAAAGTTCACAAAAAATACATTGTATAACTTCAATATTTAGTTTCTTATCAGTAACTTTGTGTATCATTAGGATCTCTGTATTAGCTAGTGAGGCGAGCGAAAAACAAAAAACAAACAAACAAACAAAAAATTGACTGCCCGCAACAAATATCTCATCCAAAGTAGTTTTTCCAAAAAATATACTTTACTTCCTCCTTCAAGGTCATCAGGTCATTTCATCTCTGGAAAGGTCACACGTCCACAAGTTTTGAACATTCACAATTCACAAACACTATAAATGCTTTGTGTCGACATCTGAAGGTTACATTTACATTTTTAATTTTGCCGCATCAACATTTTTTAATTCCCTTACACAGAGAAGGCGTGATTACAGAGTGACACAAATTATTCAATCAGCCGCCTGTGTACAAAAGTCACGACTGGACTACCGGATCAGAGAGACAGATTTCATTACGCCACTCTGTGTTTGTTGTATGTTTAATGTTGATGGTACAGGTGTACAGGCACGAGCGTAGAGCATTACCAGTAGGAGTTGATGATCTTGCAGAAAGCGAGCTCACAGCACATCTTCAGGTTGCCCTGGTGCTCGGCCAGGTCGCTGGAGGAACACTTAGATGGATCCACTTCGCAGTTTTCATCTGATTCGTACAGCGCTTTGATAAACTCGCCTGACACATATGCGCGCACACACACACACAGCAAGTGTAAGGCTGTTGAGCAGGGAAACATGTAGGGACCTGTGCATGTTTTGTTATAGCCTGTTTATTAATACGCAATACAATACATAATCTTATATGCCATGCTTTATGCTAATTTAAACTGATGGAAGCAATAGAATTCTGAATAATAAAATTTAGTGGTGAAAAACACAACTGAATTCATTACTTTGAAAAAAAAAAAATCACACATCTATACTTATTTGTTTGCATTAACCTCCTGGAAATTAGCTAAACTCCGTAAAGTAGTTTATTTCAATGTTCAGAGGTTTACATTTTAAAATAAAAAAAATGAGCATTTACATATTAAAACTTTTTTTCAATGTTCTCACATTCAGATTAATTTCTCAGATAGTTAGTCAGTCAATTTTAAAAAAAAATCACTTAGAACAAATAAGGTCATTTCTCTGTGCATTACAGTGTGTTGCAGCACAGCAGGCTGCAGCAATGTGATGAAATGGGAGTGAGACCGTAAACACAGCAGGTTTACTGAATGAAAAACACTTCTCCCATCTTTTAATATAGCAGATAAAGTAAACCCTATTGTGCTGCATTGTGCTTCAGTGTGTATGTGTGTGTGCGAGAGAAGAGGGCTTCTGTGTCCGATCACTTTTATCTACAAGTTACCTGGATTTTATTTTGAAAGGAAATTAAAAAATGTGAACTGAAAGAGAGACTCAGGCTGATTATACTAGTGCTTCTCAAAAATTAGAATATCGTGAAAAAGTTCAATATTTTCCATCAGTTATTTAAGAAAG
>JAOTRR010000033.1:11505325-11519965 GCA_028570945.1 Gogo arcuatus
AACTAAGTAAAGAGAAACGACATCCATCATTACTTTAAGACATGAAGTGTCTTTTCATTAATAAAAATAAAAAAAAACCACTGAATTAGAACGTGTGCCAAAACTTCTGACTGGTACTGTATGGTTGGTGTATCTAAAAAAAATTTGTAACTTAATATAGGCTTCATTCCTTTCAGCTGTTTAATCATTTGTACCTGAAAACCGAGACATTTTTACAGTGTGCCATTTTTATTTACCAGAAAACTGTCATGGGTTTTCACATAACAATTCTGTTTTTAACTGGATTGTGGAGGTAAACCCACGGTTGGTCTTTCAGTATATGGAGTAAAAACACCCCTGGGATACATAGGAAACTTGCAATTACAGAACTTTTACAGAGAAAATGAGATTTTATACCACAGAAGGATATAAATACAGCATATTTAATTTCATATACAATCTGTACTTCTTTGTTGGTGCAAAAAAACTAACCAAAACACATGCTTGTTAGACTCACTTAGATTAGATTTCCTTTACTAATCTATGACCCGTCCACCATCTCCAGTCCAGCCATGTTGCTGAACACAGATAGCTCATGTCCCAATCAATGTGGAAAGTAAACCGTAGCAATTAAGCACCTGCTACGAGCTGGCTTTGTGCACAGTTACTCCATCCTAGGCTAGCTATGAATTAAAGTGAAGAAAAAAAGACTTCCGGTAGAGTTAGTGCTGACGTCCATGAGGAAGACTGTGAGCTCATTTTCCTGGTTCTCACATAACACAGTACCAGGAATAAAAAATAAAATAAAATAAAAAACTACAATTCTAGTATAAGCCTTGAGATGGCAATAAAAATGAAATAGACTAATCTCGAAATAGAAAGGCCAGCGATCTGAAATTGTGTGATCAGATTATGCGCCATCAAACATTATTCCCAGATGAAAGCTTTCCAAGGAACAGCATCAAAAATGTGAAACTAAATCAAGTGTACTCATATTGGTGGTTAATACACTGATTTCATGTTCTTGCTACATCATCAAAACAGTTCAGATGGCTATAGAAAGCTTGAAACCCCATGCCAACTTCAACCTCAGCACTGATCGAAGGCAATAAAGCAACTTTCTATCAAACTCTCCAGACAGACTGCAACATTATACCGCTGATGGCCTGAGCACAACTCATCATCGTTTCATAGTAATACATAACGCTGACTCGATATAACCACATTTCCCAACGCTTCGGTGCAATTGAGAGTGTGACAAACAACTCATGACATACAGCTGATATTAAAAAATAACGACCTTCTCCGGTGATCTCGCCAAGCCCCTTGGGAAATCACACACAATCTCAGACACTCATTTGTCCTCTAAAACAAGAATACCTGCTGACTCTGAGGAAATACACAACGCTAATGTAAAACAGCCTCACAGCGATTATCAGTAGAGTGAATACTGATCAGAAAAAAACAAAGGTCTCCATCAATCAGTCGTACTGTATGTGAGAGCTCAGAATTGCCATCGCTCCAACATCAAACATTTACAGCATTTAGCAGACACTTTAATCCAGAGCAATTTACAGAAGTGCACTGAAGTCTCCTGCACGAGTACAAATAGACTGTGTGACTAAGAATGCAATAAGACTAAAACCCTGTTAGTTACGACTTAGTGCAGGAGAGTACAGCAATTTTTTTAACCTTTTGAAAATGTGGTGTAAATTTAGTGCTCGTTTAATTGTTTAATGATGAGGTAAGTCAGCTGACTCAGCTGTTCAGACAGCCAGGGGAAATTCATTCCACCACCAATCTGACCTGCAGGAGTATTGTGAACATGACACACACACACTTTAGCGCACTGAGATCATGGCACATCAAGGCCAGGACCGACCAAGATAACGTAATCCTCCTAAACCCTCCCCCTTCCTGTTGCGATACACTCATCCAGGAGGAGAGCTTTGACTTATTGGTTATGACTCACAGCCATTCAGCTGTAGGTTTAGGTGTGATTTACTGTACAGATTACATTCACTATAGTGGCCTGGAAGTGCAAAATACACACCAAGAGCACTAGAGCAAATTAGAAAATGCAACAAGAAAACAAAAAACAGCAAAAACCAAAAACACGATATCAAAACCAAAAATGACTGAAACAACAAATACAACAGCAACAAAATACAACAGCAAATTCACAGACACAAAAATATGACAGCAAATACAAAAATACATCAAAACCAAAAACCTGACACAAAAAACAAAAACACAACAGGAAACTCACAAACAACAACAAAAATGACAGGAACCCGCCCCCCCCCAAAAAAAACCCACAACCGTAAAGCCAAAAAATAGATTAAATTCAAATGTGAAAGGAAGATCCTTATTGAACATCACATACTCTTTGCTGATTGCACAGCTGGAGATTTTATTCCTGCGTTTTGTGATTTGCTGTAGTGGTTTTGGTACGTTGGAGGTTTGTTTTCTGGTTTGCTGTCATGATTTTGGTTTTGTTGTCATTTTATTTTTTGTTTCATTGTCACATTTTCTGATTTGCTGTCATTTTTTTTTTTTTTTGGTTTTACTGCTGTGTTTCCGAATTTGCTGTTATGTTTTTGCTCTCACCTTTTTTTATTTTATTTTGCTGTTGTATTTATAATAAAAGGAAATCTAAGCCTTGATAATTCTACTGATGATTTTATTCATGCTTACATTCACATAATGTTCCTTTACTTACTCTGTAAATGTTGCACGGGATTAATACGGGTACAAATGTTGAAATCCGTCTAAAGGAAGCCAGGTTATTCAGAAGAAAGAATTATTCCTCTTTATGACAACATAAATAACTTTGCTTTAAACAGACTGAAAAAATGCAATGCTTTACATGTCCAATCAGCATGGAGCACATGATGTTCAATAAGAACCTACCTTTTTCATTAGGAGTTAATGTCGATGTGTTTTATTGTTGTGTTTTGGTTTGTTAATGTGTTTTGTACTTATGGGCCACCGTAATCCACAGCAATGCAGCTGAAGACAGAACAACAAGGAAAGGACATCTGAACCTGACTGAAAGACATCCACACTGTGATGTGTCTCCTATAAAAGTGAGCTCAACATGAGTCATCAATTATTTTACTATCTAATTTAATGACATCGTTAAAGGTTGGTCGTTGGTGGCATCACTACAGCACACAGACACGGGAAGGATTTTTGGTTCTGCAAAATACAAATACGAATCACATGCACAAAAAGGGAATTTTTGTAAATCTGATCAGCCTGTTAATGATTTCTTTATGGGCTATAGTTCATATTTCAACCTACACTTTTCCTTACATTCTTACTAAAAGCCTAAGATTTGCATCAACTGAAAAATTACAAACCTAACAATCAAATTTCTGCTACTCTCTTAACTAGAGCCACATGCTTTGCAGAAAGTGCAGCCATATACACAGATAAACATTACAGTACTTACTGCTTAACGTAGCGATAGGCCATGATCCAACTGAAACATGAACCTACCACTGAAGGATCGGTTCAATACGTTAGCAGAATGATCCTCGATTTCCTCCTTCAGTGTTATGCGATGATCAGGTTCGATAGCAGAGCTCAAACACTTGCTAGAGCCGTCAGGTTGCAGTGCAGCGCTGCCTTTGTGCACCCATGGGAACAATCCCGTGTGCCTTGAACACACCCTTCGAGCATTTCCCCCCCCCCAAGCATTTCTATTTTCAAAACATGGCATTTTGGTTGAGAGTGAAAACTGCTAAATGAACCGGTCATTTCTGGTTCAGATTCCTGCCTGTGTGTGGGGTGAGGAAAAAATAAGAGGATTTGGACGAAATGGGGCACGTGAGTTCAAATCAAATGGACCTAACATTAGGGTTTAGTTAATCTTTAGGATTAAGCAACACATAATAGAAAAGATCCATTGCAGAATTATTTAAAAAAACATACGTGACAGTGATAGCAAGGGTTGGATGTTAGAGAAAGCGTGGTGAGACATGGACCTGTGTGGCATCTAATTAAACTCACATGACTGAGAGTGTGTCCTAGGCTCTCTGTCTAACAGGGCGCTGTTCACTCCACATCCAAATGGTTCCCACACTCACTGACAGGAAGTGAGCACCTCCCTTGAGACCTCTGCTTAAAATCGGAAATGACTGCCATGCAAAGCCTGCATGTCAGGAAATCAGCAGCGCAGGCAAAAGAAGGAGCACTCAACAAAGAGAAAATGTAAAATGTAGGTCTATTTCATTGCAAAGATATTAGGAAAAAATATGACCTGAACGCATAAATAATTAGATTTGCAAAGCAAAGCAAAGGAAGCACCACATTTTGAACTCTTCTTACTTAGTGGTGAGTCAAACATCACAATAATAAAGATGAAATTATTCTGAAGCCAGTGAGGCCACACAGCTGAGTTTATTACTCTCCCAGACAGCTTACGTAATCCCGCCAGCTACTGACAGGGTCAGCCCTTAAACTGACAAGCCTCTTTCTCAAAGCAGCTCATTTGGGTAATGCTGTGGCAGAATGCTGGGCTTTAAAATGACCAGAAGCAGAGTAATTCAATATTTCAGAAGCCAAAATGGTGCTGTTCTTCACTGCCAACAGCTAACACATAAATGTCACAAATCAACAATCATCATGATCAAAATATGAACGCATCTCCAAACATGCACAACTGGACTCACAAACAATTTCTAACCTCTGTTGGAAAAGACCCCTCGTTTTTTTTTTCTTTAAAAAAAAAAAGGAAAAAAAAGCACTCCTCAAAAAGAAGCGACACCAAAAGCACAGCTCTGTCAACAGGGAGCCTATTAAAATGCACTGCCATATCTCTACTAACCTCGGCCAAGTGTTTGATGAAGCAAGACCTCACTCTGAGTTTTGGAGTTCACATGCTTCCAGGCCATTTGTTTATGAAACCAAAATGGCCAAAATGTGATGTAAAAGAAACCACATCAGATCTGTGAGGCGGCATATTCAGCGTTCAGCACGCAGTTAAGAGAAATCTCAAAACCGTGCTCTGCGATTGGTTGACTCTCACTCACTATGACTCTTTTCCATCCAATTTATTCCTCTTGGCACAACAGTGAAGGCCATAAAGGCCAGACAGGCTCACTATCCTGCATGCCAGTCCAAAACCAGTCCACTTCCCAAACCTGCCAGTAACAAGCTGAACCAGACAGATCATCTGAACCTGAACCTGATTCGCTTTACAAATGCAAACATACAACCACATATTTTTACAGCCAGTCCATGTCAACTTAAATTACAGTAAACTACTGACTGTGAAATTTATTTTTAATAAACACAAGGGAAAATAAAAAGCAGTTATGCAGAACAGCTATTTTATCTGGTGTTTATTTAAAGGTGCCATTACTTATTTTAGAAATGAGTTGCAATTACAAAGAAAACACTGACGAGCCTTTTTCCTGCCCCCATATGACCCCACCCCTTCTCGTGAAACTTCATATGCTTCCTGAATGAAGGGATCAAAGCTGATCTGGTTCGTCTGGGGGCGGAGCTTATTTCCAGGCCAGAAAATTCAAACAGAAGGCTGAAATAAAGAAACTAGCCAGATCAACTGCATGGGAATATTGCAAAATTACAATTTTCCAGAGCCCCCCCATCATGCTATACGACTATTAAAGGTCTAGAGAGAATTTTAAAAAATGGAAACTGCAGCTTTATTTGAACTTTAGTGTGTATATAGTCTGTAATCAACAATCACATTAAAATAGAAAAGAAAAAATCACACAAAATGTCTCGTATATTTTTTTCTGCAAAACAGCATCCATCCATAAATCCATCCATCCTCACATCGAACTGAACAACCATTTCCGACTGCATAAAACCGATCACATTTCTGATGAGGAAATATTGTCCAGTTCATTGTGACCCCAACAAAACAAGAGTTACAGAACCATCAGTCAAAATTGTTTTTCTATAGCAATCCCCTTTTTAAAGAGTATTTTAATGAATAGTTACACCCCAAAGTATTAACCACCTCAGCTGGTTAAATATTTTCTAAAATTATTGTTATAGGCTTCTACATACAGTATAACCTTGAAGGGTTTCCCCAGAGGTACATATTAAAGAACACTTTAAGGTGCTCAATTGAACGTTTCTTTCCCTAAGAGTGTATTCATCCACAAACAATGTTGTGTGTAGATGCTGTGTTCATAATCATCCATTTCATTTCTAACTGCATAAAAATATTCACATTCAAAATGTTTCGGCATCAAATCAGAGCGAAGAATCTTTATCTTCACGCAGTACTCCTGCCTGGAGCTCTACAAAGCTCCCCTGCTAACATTTACATTAAGCTTCTGCTTTCAGACAATCACACATTGAAGCACATGCATTTATACACACACCCACACACACCCCACACACAAACGCGACAATAGAAGCAGCAACAATTTACCTCTGAAACCCCAGAACACTATGGGTATATTCTACATCCCTGACAGCACTCCGCTCCTACATCTCGAACAGCATGTGCCACTGCCACCACCCAGTTCCCCAGAGGGGTGTCGTAAAGTAAAGCTATGCTTCAACACCACCCCTCCCAATTAACCCGCGGCACAGTGCAGAGATATTACAGACGGCTCGTCCTCCTCTCATCTGCATCGCTCTCGCAGCATGCGCTTCCACCTCTGCTCACACACAAAGGAGTGTGTGCGGATGCTCCGCGCCGTTAATAGCCTCCCAATTCATTCCTCGTGCCCGGCCTTCAGTCAACCAGCAGCCTGCTATTGTTCCTCATTCTCTTCCCAACACTGACAGAAACATCACTTGTCCTCCTTTCTCTCTGATTCTAGGTTCTACATTCAGAACAATCCATCCTGATCTAAATACTCACCTGGCATTCTGTACAGATCCTCGTGTGGAGCTGAGGATGAGGTGGTGGTGGTGGTGGTGATGATGATGTTGAGGAGAACACGTGCAGGCGGCTTTCTCACTGTCTCTCTCTCTCTCTCTGTCACTCTCTCTCTCTCACTCTCACACACACACACACACACACACACGCACCCCTCCTTCTCTGTGCTTGGTCCAGCCTCCTTATTTCACCCCCACTCTCACAGACTGAGAGAGAGAGAGAGAGAGAGAGAGGGAGAGAGAGAGAGAGCCCTGGTCTGATCCGCCCCTCTCCTTTAAGTGGGCCACAACTTCCTCGCTTCCTGTACCACGCTGTAAGCTGCACCAAGCAGCAGATCTCTCACCCTCTCTTTCTATCACTCCCTCTCCCTATCACCACCTATCTGTGTCTTTTCTCTCTCCATTCTTCCTGTTTGTTCCTGTATGCTGAACAATGTTAAGCATGGTGTGAGCTGGCCCTGCCCCCTAGCCTGCTGTATATGGGTGTGTGAGTGGGTTTGGTCTTTGTCCTGTGCTCCTTTGTCATACAATGGTCTCTTCCCTGCACTGGGACCGGCCCCTTCTTCCTGCAGCAGAGGTATAACACCCAGAAGGAAAGTCCCTTCAAAAATAAACTTAAAAAATTCTGATGGTGCATTAAGCCCAGGAGTGCCGACTTGTAAGATAAAATCCTCCCTCGAAGTGGGAGAAATTAGGTTGCATAATATTTCAAATGAAAGAAAATCACTAATATCTAGTGCGGTTTTGATAAGTCCAATCAATTATAAGATTACCTAATAAGCCTAGCACAAAATGCTCCTGATACGCAGTGTTAGCATGGGCAATTGCTGTAAATTGCTGTAATAACTAGGATCTAAAGAGCCCATGAGAACAATAGTACACATAAAAGACAGGAAACTAGGATTGATGCACAGAAACGTACCAGTTTTTTTTTTTCAAATTATTTCCCATTAGTCTTTCTATATATGGCTTTTGTATGATACCCTCTGACAATGGATGGATGGATGGTTTAGTTTTGCAAATGAGAAACTGAGAAAAGAATAAAAACAAATAAAAGTATAGTCAAAACTCACTTAGAGTTCCCTCCAGAATTATTGGCGCTCTTCATAAAAATGAGCAAATATGACTACATGTACTAAACATTACACACAATAATTTAAATTGTCCACTAAAACAATAGAAGAAACTATTTATCTTTGTTCTAACAAAAAAAAAATAAAAATCTCACTTTAAAAATATTAGTATTTTCTCTGAATAATATATTGCCCACTCTGAAAGTTTTGGAACAGCAAGGCCAATTATTTTGTTTTTACTATACACTGAAGACATTTGGGCTTCAGATCAAAAGTAAGACATGAATTTGAGATGAATATGAGACAATATATAAGAATTTCAGCTTTCATTTCCTGATATTTACATCTAGGTGTGTTAAACAACTTAGACGATGGCATCTTCTGTCTGAATCCAGCCATTTTTTTTTTTGAGTGATCAAAGATAATGGAACATGTGACTGACAAGTGTTTCTTGTTGCCCAGGTGTGCCCTATTAGCTTGTTGTTTAAACAATTAATACTTCTGAATGTCTTTGTTTGAGCCCTGGGTTTCACCTGTGCATTTGTTGTTAAAAAGGATAAACCAACATGATGACCAGAGAGATCTCTAATGGAGAAAATGGCTTCAGTGTATAACAAAAAACAAAAGAATTGGCCTTGCTGTTCTAATACTTTCGTAGGAGACTGTATGCCACTAAGGAATATTTCAAATAAATGCAAACAAATTGCTATTCTTGAAAAACATAGCACTCTGTTATTGCTTCTAAGCACATGCATTTCTATGAACAAAACAAAAAACTTTAAATATGAAAGAGATCGATGGTTAATGAATTCATCCTTTTAGAGACTGAACTAGGAATTTATGATTATGTGCTACCAACATCAGAAAAACAAATAACCAAAATGCCTTTTTATAGTATTGCTCCCATTTTTGAATGTTGGATAAAACTACCCAAGTACAACATTCATAAGAAATTCTCATGTCTGTCTTATCCAAAAACCTGTATTATTAGACTGCAACTGTTGTAATTTGAAATTTGTGTTATATAATGTATTTGACATGGTTTTATTGATAGAAGAACCCTTAGGCTTCAGTTTTTCAGTATTTTTTTTTTTTTCGCTCTAGAGGCCAACATGGGGAAATTATGGTTTCTTATAGATGCTCATATGCTATATTAGACTAAAATACAAAAAAGGTAAAAGTAAACTAACAGTAAGTAATACAGTGCTTCAGGCTTGCAAAACAACAGATTCTGAAGAAAATCAGTCATTGATTCTTACACACAATTTACAAGACTTGATTTACAATTTATACAATTAAATGGTGTTACAGTATTGCAATGTCATATACAGAAGGTCAGGTTTGATATTAGGTGGTCTTCAAGGCCATGATCCATATTGTGCTCAGATTTCTGTCTTCAGCGAATATGTGAAAAGGATGAAAAAGAGAATATGTGAAAAAGGAAATGAAAAACTCTTACAGCTGTGCACTGCAATGTATACAGTATTTTAGCCTTCTTTAGCCTTGAGCAGTTTATCAACATGTCAGGAATCTAATGCTACAGTGGGCACAGGTTCACCAATACTGGGCCGTTGAAGGTTGGAAAAAGACCATGACCATCAGTTATTCATTGTGCTGCTGCTACATGATTGACTGATAGGATAATTGCATGAATGAGCAGGTGTACAAGTAATAAAGTGAGTGTATTATATGCCATATTTATTGCATAACAGTATAGCATCACATCTGTATAATATCATGCCCTGTATGCATCTGTATAATAAATGTGATTTAACGAACCAGACATTTCCAAGAGCTCTGCACTGCTGCACAAACAAAATCCTGACACAAGATACTTAAAAGCTTTTGGTGCAAAATGTCACAGTCTCAAACATATCTACACTTTCAATTACACTCGATACTCCGTGTTCAAAGGAAGAAATCTGTTCTTCTACCAAGAGCCAAAAAACTGATCTCATTTCAGTGCTATAAAGCACTTCAGGCAGCTTCAATAAAACAAAAGTCTGTTTCTTGTCCTTTAGGGCTTGGACATCAAGGTCAAATTTCTTTGTCATGTGCTGCCAACATATGGCTGATGTGGCAGGCCATGCTCAGGTTCGAGAGAGAGAGAGAGAGAGAGAGAGAGAAGTAAGCAACACACTAGAGCAGAAAGTTACGATTCATGCTCATTGCACAACCAATTCACGTCCATTCTGAGTGTGGAATATTTCAGATGCTGTTCGTTTCTGAAGGCTTTCCAGAGCTGAATTCATTAAGTAGCTGAATAATGCAGAGGTATGCCTAATAATCCCAGGGATGGATGTGCCATGTGGGAGAGGAATTTCCATATTAGCCCATTTTGACTCTTTGCAAAGTTCATTCTTTAATATAATGTACAGAAAATAAGTGAATGCATGACTCGCTCTTCGCTAACGAATTAACAGTGTGCTCTTCCATCATGTAGCAACTGGAGCAGGGAGCTGGGAGAAGATTCATACTGACAATCTCCCCTGAAGCAAGCCTGTGATCCATTTTCCAGCCCCATTCTCAAACCCTAGCTGTGTGTACGTGTTATGTATATGTACAGTGCATGTAAGACCAATTAATGAACATTCACATGGCTAACCTAATGGCTCACACCTATCAAGGGATCAACTAATAAAGCTGGTTCAAACTGGTAAAAGTTCCACAAAGAAATTGTGGTGCTGAAAAAGACAAACAATAGCACAATACACTGAGCAACACCGGTAACTGTACATAGGAACACCTGTATACCAATCAGCCAATCATGCACCAGCAGAGCAATGCATAAAATCATGCAGATGCAGGTCAAGAGCTTCAGTTAATGTTCACATCAACCATCAGAATATAGAAAAAAAAGTGATCTCAGTTATTTTTGACATGGTTGCTATAAGTATTTCAGAAATGGCTGATCCCTTGGGATTTTCACACACAATCTTGAATGGTGCAAGAGAAAAAAGATCCAGTTAGCGAGTGAAACTGTTGAAGCACCTTGTTTACTGGAAGCTGACAGGAAGGCTACAGTAACTCAAATAACCATTCTTTGTAACTGTGCTGACCAGAAAAGCATCTCAGAACATAAACCTGGAGGCAGATAAGCTACAAAAGCAGAGGTCCACATCAGAGTTCATCTGGGCCTATAGTGGATACAGTCTCACCCAAACAAGTTCTACATTTTACAGTCATTTTGGTCAAAATAACTCAACTCAAAAGTAATATTTCTTCCAAGTGGAGCATTAATACTCTAAAAGGTAACTACTAAAATCTAAAACCAATGTTAATTAGCAAATCCATGTCCAAGCTCATTATTTCACTTACTTTTCACTGTTTTTCACATTTCCTCTATTGGTTTTTTGTAGCTTTTTTCAAAACTAATCTTTGACTGCGCCTGAGTCTTTGCACTCAGAGAGCCTCGGCCCTGAACTGTAGCGATGACTTCTCCCTCATATAGTTAAGCCACTGTTCCTGTTCTTCCATTAGAGGCAATTACACACTTGCGAAAAGAACACACATGGCACCCTGAGGAGCGCTTCCCCCCCCCCCCACACACACACACTGCCTTCTGCCTCGCAGGCTGCATTAATAAGACTCACAGCACTGACCCATTTCTCCAGACATCTAAGGCCATACCATTACTGAAGGAAGAACAAAAATTGCACAGAAATAACTGTCTGAGTTACACAAGAGGTTAAAAATGACACCACCATAAGTTTCATTTGCAGGCTGGCAGTGAAGTGGACAGGACGAGTAAATGTGAGCTTTCTTACCCCATTCCACTTAGCTGAGAAAAAATGAACAAAGGAGTCTGCATGCTTAACACTGAGTTAAATGAAGAACTGGATAGCTGAAGCAGATTTTATTCATTCCTTGTCTGTAAGCATTTTTTCTATTCAAGGTTGTGGTGGATTCTAAAGATTTAGCAATATTACTGTACATCCTGAATAGCAACCAATCTATCACAGGCGATCGCTCACCCACCCACCCATACGTGGTATGGATGTAACTGAATATGAATACATTATACAGAAGAAACAGATAGTGTTTTAAACACATCTAAATACATATAGGAATAAGCTAAACTTGCTCGAAAGATTCACAGGGCATCTGGTCGAGACTAGACGTGTGCATCAGGACTGGTACCCCGAGGGGTGCAACAAAAAAGTGCATAAATGAGATGTTTTAACTTTTTTGTGGGCATGAGCAAGCAGTCAGGAAGATGTATCTACAGCATGCTTAGTAACTACCTGTTCAGGACTGTGGTGGTTCGGCTAGTAGTTGTGTATATTTCAGGAAAAAGGATTAACTGCATTTGTTAGAAATTATCACACACAGGTACCAACACAAATAACAACTGTCCGAGCGCACAGTCCCGCACACATCTCTAGCTGAGACCAATTAAGGACTCGAGTGATGTAGCTGAGGTGGAGGAACTGTCAGAGCCAGTAGGGATAAACAAACAGACAAATTATTTCTAAATATTTCTAACACTAAATACAGATAGTAAATTGCAAATATAGTGTCATTGCATTACATCACTAACCCCTAGCTAGAATTTAGAGCATCAAGTCAGCCGACATAGCTTGTTTTATGAGAGGTGGGAAGGAACTGGAGACTTCAGTAGAAATCCACATGGACCCACAAAAAGCTCTATGTAGACATTAAGTGGTGTCAGGAACGAACCCTGGAGTTGTCAGGCACAAATACTACCTGCTGCGTTTCCATGCTGCCCAAAAGTAGAATGAGCAGGATTAAATTTGTTACGTTGCTTTGTTACTGTGGCAACTCTAGGCAGGTAAGGTAGGTCTCCGTTGTGCCTGGAAAATGACGGCTCTCAGAAGCGGAGCCATTCAGTCAGCAATTTCATCTCCAAAGGATGCAAGTGGTTTACACAGATTATTTAGCCATTAAATGGCACTGTGTGCTCAAATTGATGTATTTAAAAAAAAAATGCTCAGGATGCTTTTGTTTTTCCCCTTTGGGGAAGAGCCCTAGGCATCCAACATCAACAGAAAGCCAATAATCTCACTGTCATTTTTTATCACCATTAATAAATGTTCTTGTCTCCGAATGTCCAACCCTACATCCCCGTCGTGGGAGCTGGAAACGGGTAAAGCCGGCTCATGGGGCTCTGGTGAAGCTGCATAGGCCAATCCCCTGTGTAGTGGATAAAACCGATTACAGGAACATTGATGAATTCTGAATGGAAATGATCAACAGCCAAAGCACCACTGGGAGCTAAGGACCTAAGTAAATAAGTACACATAAGTAAGTAATACATGTTCTTAATGTTTATATTTTATTTGTTATGCTTTAGCTGTTTCAGAATATTCATTTTGTTGTTGAGTAGTGATTCATATTAACCCCCACCCCCAAAACAACAACAACCTTGTTTCTCATAAAGCTACCTCCGAAATAAATCTGTGCACCACGGCAAGAGTATGGATCTTTCATAAATCACCCAAAGGTACTAAGTATATTGATTTGAGGCTAGCTAGAGGAAGCAGACAATAAAAAAAATGACATTGTGGCAACAACTAGCTGTTTAGCGAACAAGTTAGATTGTACATGTTATATTGCTGTATTTACATGCTATCTGAGTATACTATAAGAAGACAAAAATACATAAGACTACAATGAAGGCTGTTGTTAAATCAGAGGCATCAGGGTCAGTATGTGACATGACCGTGGAAACAATGGGTTGTGGAAAATGTTTGTGCAATAGTCTGAGAGAATCAGAAAGAATCGAAACGATAAGCACAAAAACAAAAGGTCAAGAGTGTGATCTCGTTAGCAATGGTCAGGTAATGAGTTCTGCTTGTATGGGTGATACCACGACTACAGTGCCATTTAGCGCTTGTAACTCTTAATAATGATGTTTTATTATTTTTTTCAACATCCTCAAAGTTTCTTTGCTGAAGATGCTGCGTTTTGTTTTTAAATGAGCAGCAGGGTTGAGTTTTTTTTTTTTTTTTTTTAAACATAGAATGTTTTAAATTAGCATCCAGGCTAATGGCATGTGGACATCATGGATGCCATAAGACCCATCCATCCATCATCTATAAAGCTTATCCGTCAGGGTCGGGGGGAAGCTGGAGCCAATCCCAGCTGACTTTGGGTGAGAGGCGGGGTACACCCAAGGTAGGTGTCCAATCCATCGCAGGGCTAACACAGAGACAAACCACCATTCACACTCACGTTCACACCTATGGGCAAGTTGAAGTAGCCAGTTGACGTCATAACAATTGACTTAAAATGAATCATTTATTTTCAATCTATAATTTGGGGAACAATTTTATATTCTCATTTTATCTGTTCACTCAATATCACAATATTATTAAAATGAAGAAAAAACAATGAGATGACTTAACTTTCTTCCTTCATGATTTTAAGGAAAGTCAGATTTGTGTCACTTCCTGCTGACCTTGTGACTCTGGTAACAGTGTTGATTGAATGTTGTGGGACACTAAAATATACGTTACATAGCCTATAATGGATGACTCATGGAAAAGGACAGTAGAAGCATGAGATGTTAAACGGATTCACACATTAATTTAAAAAAAAAAATTGGATTCATTCTCATTCTTGTTAATGGCCAAAAGTATGTGGACACCTGCCCATCATACCCATATGTGCTTGTTGAACATCCCGCTCCAGATTTAGCCCCTCTTTGCTGTTATAATAACCTCCACTCTTCTGGGAAGGCTTTCCACTAGAT
>JAOTRR010000033.1:11543258-11554230 GCA_028570945.1 Gogo arcuatus
GTGTGCTTGTGTTGGAATTCCAGCACAAACACTGGAATGAAATGGCTGCCATACACAGAGATGCTGATTTAAGAAAAAAAAAATTGAAGTGGTCTCTTAATTTTCTTCCAGAGCTGTATGTATGTATGTATGTATGTATGTATGTATGAATGTGTGTGTGTGTGTGGTGTATTTTACATTTTTACAGAGCATCATGTATCTGAGCAAGGAAGAATGAATCCAAATAACTGTGTTCATAGGAATTTGTGTACTGAAACAAAAACGGTGGACATATTGAATAAGTTCTGTATATAACAGCTTCTGTTTTTTCTCCCATAATGCTGAGGTACCATGAACTGTATATGAAATACATTTTATGTAGTCTTTTATTTCAGCTTCCGTGACACTACTGTTACTGTATTTCTTGAATCTGACGGATCAGAATAAAAGTCAAATCTGACTGATTCATTTTATAGAACTTGTTTGTATATCTATTCCAACAGCAATCCAGGCACTCGTATGTCAGACACTCACACGATTTAGACCTAATAATAAGCTTTTTTGTTCTTATTTAACAAAACTAAATGGATAGTCATTGTTATGGAGAAGTTTTCTCTCAGGAGGGTTTTATTAAACATTGATGTAGATGTCAGTAACAGTGTTATGTACAAGTCAGAGGTGTTCTCCAATGAAGCTGCTCATTTAAAGAGTCTCTTCGTTGGTCTTTCACTGTTCATTGATGCGTTACTTTAATAATTGCTCATTTTAAACCCAATGTATAGAAAGTGCCTTCTTGCACCCAAGCTTATTTTGTTGAGCTAATGCTAATTTATTTGATAGCATACAGTGGTAATACGTGTTTATAATAATATGACCGTCAAATACAGATCATATTTACTCACTCATAATGGGGAAAAAAGTATGGAAATGACGTTCCTCACTCCAGTGAATCAATACCTTCAGTGTGAATTGAATGAACGAGTCAAAGGAAGTGTGAAATTAAAAATTAAGGCTCCGTTTCTTAATTTGTGCTGTTTGGCATTGAATTTCAGTTGATGTTAAATGTGTTTAAAGGAGTTTTACTTGACACGCAAGCGAAAACAAAGCGGATCAATGGAAAAACTGTGAAAGCGAAACAAAAACTAATAGAAAACAGACGCATATGCATCAGCTTTACAAGAAATTTCACAATAAGACAAATAAATAGACAGACACATTTGTGGTTTTTCCCGAGTGTAGAAATGAGATTTAAAAATTCCTACTTTTTTTTTTTTTTTTTAATAACGCAAATTTCTCATTTACACCCTATTGGTAAACCTAACGTCTTTACCTGGTCCAGTATATAGACATCTTCGATATCATGCATGAATTGACTTGTGATATTGAGATAATTTTGCTTCTTTCTACAAATAAATGCAGAAAAAAAACTATCTGCCAATACAAGATCAATTCATGCTTGAAATAAGTACGAGTACAAATAGGCTTAATCTTATTTTGTTTCATAATAATCTCATAATTAAAATAAATGTACATTTATCAATATTCAAGATATTTTCATTTGCTAAAATATCATTTGTTGCGGTTTTGAAACAAAAAATAGACAAACACTAAAGCCAAAAGGGCTCATAAGAAATACGACCTCAATTACCATGATATCAGGCAACAATGTAATAAGCATACCATTATAAAGTGATATAATACCACGATGTAATCCAATGAAACCCCACTTGCAGTGATTTACATCATGCTAACCGAGGGATACTTTTGTCTCCTGTTAGATATTTTATTGCACAAATTTAATTTTAACCACACTATCCCTTTAAGGCTGTCAGTGAGCCAAATGATTTCTGCCCCTCAGGCTGCCCATAGGGTTGTTGAGGCCAGCTGAGGCTGCGTTACAGCCTGAAAGCCAGCAGTCCCAGGGTCAGAGCAGAGGAGACTCAGTGGACGGAGCTGCAGGTTCGACACAGCAAGGGGGATGTAAAGTGAAGGCAGTAAAAGACCGTCTGTTTTCGGGCTTTGTGCGTTTTATGACACCTGCATTACCCTGATGCACCACATCTGCAGGAATTAACCTTGCAGCTCACTCGTGTGAACCTAGATGAGGTTTTAGCCTCCGAGTTACATACACTGCCCTCGGGGTCACCAATCATCACGAATAAGGACAAAATCAATGGAGCAAAAATGTGACAATTCTGCACAGGGTGCTGCAGGACATAGTTCATGATTTACTGTTTTGTAAAACCATTTATATGAGAACTAGTTAAAAGGACACAAAATGGAGAACGGTATAAGAGAAATGCAAAATGACCCCGAAAATGCTATTTATTTTTTAACAGTGGTTCTAGGCAGTGGTTGGGGGATGATGAGGTTTTGCTCTCTTCTTGCATTTATATGATTATATAAGTATTGTGGGGTTTGTTTGTTTGATTGTTTGTTCTTGTCTTTTTGTCTTTCTTGTCACTGGATTTTTATTTCTATTGTCTCTCTGGTGTCTTTCTTTTTTCTTTTTTTTTTGTCGTGTCTTTCATTTCTGGAGCCTCAAAGCAAAAAAAAGTGGTTCTCGACTTACCGTGACTCTCAGGGCTGCAGAGGAGGCCTCCTCAATCGTGGATGAAGCTTTGTCCATGGTGGTGGTGCCAGGCATGCTGCAACGACGGCCCACCCGCTCCAAGGGTGACTCTGAAATGAGAAAAAAACATTTTAAATTGTAATCTTCCGTTTTTTTATGCATTACGAGGTGCGATCAAAAAGTTCCAGGACTGTTCCTGTTACGAACAAACAAAGCATGGCAAGGTCATGCACGTGCAGCAGGAGCGAGCAGTAACTCTCGTTAGTCAACGTGAATCGTGACATCTCACTGTCAACATCGGGAAATGTGTTACACCCATTTTTGTGACAACGTGCACACGAGCATTTGCACAATACACAAGCATTTGCGATCAGCAACGGAGACCCTTGAAATGCATCATCAAGTCTACAGCAGTGAAGCAATGAGCCAGGCTCAGATTGAATTTGCAATGAATCTGCTCAGATTCACATCACTGGAGGAATCTGATGTTTGCTCTCTGGTCCATAATATAATTGCAAATGCGCACGTGCACGTTGTCACAAAAATGCATCTAACACAGGTCCCGATGTTGACAGCGTGACGTCACGCTGCATACTGACTTGCAAGAGATACTGCTCGCTCCTGCTGCATGTGCATGACCTTGCTGCACTCCGTTCGTTTGCAACAGCAACGGTCCCGGAACTTTTTGACCAGGCCTTGTATTTAGTCATACAATGATACATATGACGGAACACTGCTCTGTGGCATTAATTATGCTACAGCAAATATGTTACTATAATAGAGTGTTAAGAGCCTAATCGTCATTTCAAGCCTTCTCAAATACTCTAAATAATAAACTAATAAAATATCTGCGCTGTCAACAACCCTGACAGAACGCTACAGTTACAATCTGCTTCTAGCATCTGGTTCCTACTAAACCAAACGGACATACTAAAGCATCATCTAACCATATAAACTGATTTTATTTCAGTATGAAAAGGCTTTTTTTTTTAAAAAACCCCATAAAATAAGACAATGCTGTCAGCTGTATGAAAATAGAGATGTAATGAAACCCCAATACGCAAACCTTATCAACAACCCTGCTTTAAAAAAGAGCTTAGACTAGCCTAAGATGGTCTCCTAGCCTGACCAGTTAGAACCAGCCTGACCAGTTAGATCCAGCTTGTAAAAGTCCAAAACTTCTATAAAGCCAAACAAAATCAGCTTGACCAACTGAGTTTGGTGACCAGTTAAAACTAGCTTCCTGTTTTTCAGCAGGGACAGATCTGGAATGTCTCAGGATTCCCCCCCCCCCAACTGGTTCAATCCATTAATGATATTCCCTTGCTTAATGGGAAGATTAATATGAATGGTCCACTCTTGTAGCATTGACAAAGTTTGTGTTTCACTATGGCAGAGCCTGTGATAGCTTAGCTAGTGGTCAATGCTATATTTAATTAGTGTGATTTTTAGTAGTACTGAGTCATTTCCTTGTAATTTACCAACACATCTGAGGAAAATGTTGATATTCCTGATAGATTTGTCCTGTTTAAAATGTCACTATACCTTTACATTGTCCTTATATAAGGATAACACTACCTAGGCTAAGTAATCAGCACCAGGCATGAGCTCTGCATGCATATTTCCTTACCACTTAAAGGGCAAGTGTATGTTTCTTTTTTTTTTTAACCTTCCCATTTTATGAATCAGTTCAACACAACTGTCAAAAAAAAGTTTTGTAACAATAATAACTGCTTCACACAAAATCCCTTTTAGACAAAACTAACATTAGAGAAAACCTTGTGCTAATGTTCCTAAAGCTAAAAACCTTTATTCATGTGGAGGCTTTTCTTAGAAACTTACTGTATGAAAATAATTTCAGCAAATATTTATTTTGCTCATGTCTTTCTTTGTCATCACATTGCTTGAGCACAAAACGTAGCCTAGCTATATTTTCACCTCCATCATTAGCAAGCAAATGGAATTAGAGACCTTTAGAAACCATTCACAAATAAATGGCATTACAATAAAAATGTATTAGAAATCAATGGAAAGTTTTTGCATTTTCTGAAAAACTCCAGATCTGTCTAGTTGACAGGCATCACATTTTCTCTATTTTCATACAGCAGGCAGCATTCTTATTTTTTTCTACACTAAAAACAGAACCTAAAAAAAAAAAAAATCAATCATATTTTAGAGCATGCCAAGATGTTAATTTGAACCATTTGGGCAGTGGTAACTCGGTGGTAGTGATCAGAAGGTCATGAGTTCAAGTCCCACTCCATCCAAGCTGCCACCACTGGGTCTTTGAACAAGGCCCAGAAGCATCTGTGCTCCTGAAACGCCCCATCATGGCTGACCATGTGCTGTGACCCAAGCTTACTAACAAGCTAGGACATACAAAGCAATTGATTTCAGTGTACTTGTGTATGAGATAATAAACGCCATCTTTCTTTCCTACTTTTCTTATGCTCAACTCCATAAGTTCACGTTGCCTAGCAACATCACTCTCATCACGTTATCCACTTGAACTGTAAAATTCAGTAAATTGTTAGATATGTTAATCTGAGTGCTTTGCTCATTACAGCCACCTGGTCTCAGCTGGTTGAAACTCAAAAACCTCCTCATAGTTACACAACTGTTACACAACAGGACTTGGTCAAAAACGTTCCAAATCACGCAATTTTTGCCCGTCATGTCCAGCCATTCCAGTCTTTGACTCTACAGACAGAGGGATGGAAGGAACAGATAGAAAGATAGAGGGAACAATTACTTACACAGAGAAAACAAATGAGAATGTGTGCAGCCATCCTGAACGATAGGATCTATGAAATTCATCCTTTCATATCTTTCTGCAGATTTTCAAAGGCGCCTTGGTTCGCTCTGCCCCGCTGACTTTCTCGCTGCAAAAGATAAGACGCTAACAAGATCAGGGGACTTCAGTTTCCTGGCTTTCACTCTCAACTTCTGTTGCTGGGAGGATTATTTGAATAACAAGGCTCTTGAACAGAAGAGGTGAATCTCCAAGAAAAGGGAATGTGGAAGGGGACTCGGTGTGTACATTAACAAAACCTGCCCCTCAACAAGCTCCTTCAGGATTTGTTTTGGGTTTCAGGATGTTTGGAGTTTTGGAATCTGACAGGTACTTTAGAGTGGGAATTTGTCCAAACTGTGTCTCCAGGCTGTTAACATGCATGAGCTTGTATGCTTCCCCCAAAAACCATTATTTAAAGGGCATTTATACCACAGCACTGTTTAACTCTCAATTGTGAATGGTCAGAACGTACTGATTCATTTTCTATAAGAGCTGAAAAGCAAATCACAGGTTTATATTGTTTCCATACTAACAGTTAACAAAAGGGATTCAAAACCTGATTACAAAAAAAGTGTCTAATTGTTGACATGGTGAAATTGTCTGTGAGATTTATTTTATATTATTGAACATTTTTGGAAGGAGTCTCCAGTGTCAACGCTTTCTAACAAGTTAAAGATCAAGTTGTAATGTCTTCCAACAGTCTTCAAGACAGAGGTCTTTGCACTTTTTCTGTAACCTCACAAGCTGCATTTTTATTTTATTTTATTTTTTGCATTATCAACTTCAAGAGAAGAAAAAAAATGCTGGTGAGGGAACAACTGTGTATTGCTTTTAAAACGTAAGTGATAACAGGAACTAACTTGTTTCATGGGCATTCTACAATAGTAAATGTAACTATAAATGTATAAAAAAAACCACCACGTTTCTTTTTAATAAATAATTGTTAGCATCGGCAAGATGTTTACACATCTTTCATATCTTATTGTTATCAGGCCTTTTTTGTATTATTTCTGAGTGTCAGTGAAAATCCTGGCGATATTCCTAGTATTGTAGATTGATGTTTTCTGGCTCTCCAACTCACTGCCAGTTTTCAACGACACCTTCTACCAGTCAATAATATTCATAAAATGGATACTCAGTGTTAGTTAATATTCATCAGCCTGCTAATAAATGTTCACAACAAGGAGAAAAGCATTTTGAATGTCAATATAAGACAATGTCTTATTTGAAATCAGGCTTTTGCAACATGCTGTTTTTCAGACCTATGGCGAAGTTTGCTGATTTGTTATTTAAAATGTTATGCATGCACAAGATAAATCACTGAAAAACAAACCAGAGTTTACAGAGAATTTTATGTTTAGTGAACAAGTAGCAACATACTAAACAGTAAGTGAAAACCAGTGCATCATCAACTGTGACTTCAAATATTGTAGTAGCTGACTGTTCAGAACAATTGTATGCCGTTTGGGACGCAGCCTATTTCTAGGTTGTGCTGTATGTTGATTGGCCACTATGAGCCAATCACAGTGAGTTATTGAAATCGGTTTTTATTGTATTAAAATGTTGTTGAAAATACTGCAGGCGTGCAGGCCTAATGGCTCAATGGGTAGCACTGCAGGCTCCCTGGTTGATCTTGAGCTGGGGTCCCACCTCCAGAGAACATTCTGGTAGGTGGATCAGCTACGCTAAATTAAACACGTGCATAAATGTGTGCGCGCATGGAGTCATGAGATCTACATCTCAATCCAAGGGCGATCCTGGGATAGGCTCCAGATCCACCACGACCTTGTCCAGGATAAAGCAGTTACTTAAAATGAATGAATGAATATAACGCACCACCAGCTATTACTTTACAGTGCATCATAGCATAGCTTTGTAATTAGAATGACATGAATTTTGAGATGCAGTCGACTGTCAGTTGCTTTCTCTCTCTGTTGATTTTGAAGGTAGTGTAAAAGCTTTTGTTAACACTGAGGTGGGTAGAGATTTCATATTTTTCCCAGTGTTCCTACAACGTTATATAATCTGAAAAGAGCAAACAAAACAGCCATTATACAGCTATAGATTATTGTACGAGTAACATGGCGAAGGTGAGCTTCTCCATGTTACTCGTACAAAAATTCACTCAGTGTGAATGTGTGTTTCTTTCAGCATTCCTGCAGTTCTCCCTCTTGGTACATCAACAGATTGGAATGCATGGGAGGAAGATGCCAAGCAACAACTCTTGTTTATCATCTTAATTAGCCCGGCTGGTATCGTAACATCTTAATCCATATGCTCAGTGTGATGTCATGACCAGTCTGGTGCCCTGTGGGCCTGAATGCAATCAAATGATAACAAAATGCTCAGTTGCACAAATATGACATCACATAAGTAAAGAACACTTGCAAACGATTCACTGATAACGTGTAGCGACGCTGCAAACAAACTAACAGCCAAGTGCTTTAATTAAATTTCAGAAATGTGCAACGTGCAGAAAAGTCATCCAGTATGTAAACACCATGTCCAAGATTTCACAGGAATCTCGCCGTGCTGCAGATGTTTACTACAAGCTTCCATGTGATTAGCATGGCACCGATATTAGCATGCATGGCTGTAATTGGTTCCACCATTCTTTTGTCGTTAAGCCTCTCAGTCAAGACAAATAAAGTTCTGTGCAAATGCGAATTGTTAAAGGGCAATTAGAAACTGGATAAGGCCATCGAGCACTTGCAAGCTTCCTTGTGTAATGAGCAGAGACAACAGTGCCTCGATGATTTTTCAGGTAAAGCGATTCTTCTCAGCTTCTCCTCACATCAGTCTGAACTCCTGACCAATCAGATCATGTTTACCCACATCAAACAAGCTGACAACACAGGAAAAGTTCAATCTGCGTTAGAAGGGATTTTTTTTTTTGCTGCCTTGGAGCACGCTTGTTTACATGGATTAGCAAGTAATACATTGCAGTAAAGACCAAAATACTCTATTTGAGGACCTTTAATTAGGATATATTAGTCCTTTTAACTTGTCTGAGTCAAATGTGAAATTGATTCATATTCTATTTGACCCAAATCTAAAAAGAAAGCATCTGATGAAGGGTGTGTAAGGAGACACATACATACAAACGCTAGTAAAAAGAGCCAGTGCTAAATATTAACTGTCCTTTTTTTTTTGTAATACAGACACCAGAGTCACTAATTTTTTATTTGTTTAACATTTAAGGATTTTTCCTTAATTGTATAAGAATTGATTAGAAACATTATTTTGCTTTGGTGACATATTTCTTAAGTCCTTTATGTAAAATTAGACTTAAATTAAAATACATAGATCACTGTGGCTACAGGACTCATGAAATATTTAAACTATTTAGTGCAGGAAAAAAAAAAAACCTTATGGGTCATTTGTCATTTTAATCACCAATCTGAAATGTGTACACCTGTGTACTCAGAGATCCCGATTTAAGTCCAATATTTATGGTGGGAAAGTTATTCGTAGGCAGAGATGGGTTAAGCACCTGCCTAAGTCAATGTCCTGGGTGTGTCATTCAGATGATGCAAATCACCTGTGTGTATTTCACGCTTCTGAGGTTAACAGATTTTTTTCTAGAGGAGAAGCATCCGAGATGGGGTACTTAATATTAATAATATGGATTCCACCCTAATTATTTGACCGACTTAAAATAGCACTTGATGCAACACATCCTATTACTTTGCATTATTTTTTAATGATAGTGAGTCAAATGAAAAACTTAATCTTTTTTTTTTTTTGCATTGTTTATTGCAAATAGGTATCATAAGTGTTGTAGCACTTAACTATTATCTGGATTCCTTTAGAATTTTTTTTCCATTCAGTTCCAAATTTTGCATTTTGAACATTTTTAATTTGAGTCACCCTCATACAGTATATTGTGCACACAATATAATGAAGCTACAAGGTCATGAATTTGTAAAGCGTGTGTGGGATACAAGATATTTTATTGGGCTTTTAACTCACTACTTTAAGTTCTTGTATTAATAAAACAATGAAAAACGTTTATTTAATTTGATGTGCTTTTCTGTAAAGAAAATATGCCCATAGATTGAAGGATAAGCTGACCAAGCACTCTATCAGCTATGTATACAATTCACTTTAAGTTCATTCATAATCTTATACATAATTCACCCCTTGAGATGAGCAAGGTCTCAAATTAAGATGCTGTCTCCTCCAGGGGAAACATTTTCTGACTAGAATAACTGGAAAATGAATTTACTTGCTTACAAGAAACTGCCCTTTTCTTCAATTATTCATATATATTTTCATTTCCAAGTAGACACAAATCACGTTGGCTCTCAGAACATTTCTCGGAATAACTTGCAATCACAGTGTGTGAGAACAAACGACCGAATAATGCCACACACGTTAATCATGCCAGGCTCAGGCAGCCTCACGAGCCATCCATCAGAGAACAGCAGCACAAATGCCTGCTGCTAGAACCCCATTAATCTCCTCTGATCAATACACGACCCAGGAGAAGTACAAGAGAGACGTATAGAAGAAGTGTGCAGTAGGACACGCTGGACCTAAACAAGGGTCACGTCATTTGGAGAAATTGCAGTGGAAAAACATCACATGCTCCAATTTGGCTACCCAACAAGGCCATAACTCTCACTTGGTTCATTTGTTCTTAATCTAAATGTACATGGCCTCCTTTAAGTCCAAAGATAATGATGGTATGCCTCTGTTTCTTCAGGTTATGTATGATTTTATGGATTTCATTTCTTCCATTTCTATAGTAATGACGTACACAGGGATTATCTGTATAGCAGATAAACTAATTAAAAAATGTGCGGTTATTTAACAAAGAAAAATGTATTATGGTGAAGTTGTGTGTAAGGAGATGACTAACATTTATGGAAGAAGTCTCCAGTGTCAGCTGGATATGAAAAGGTCAAAGTTTCCCTTGTTCAGGATTGAGCTAAAGAAGGAATAGCCATGTTTATCCATTTGGAGCTGATGTGATGGCTGGAGCTGACTAGCCACGTTCTCCAGCATCACAACCTCAGACTGTCCATCAAACTGGCAATGCAATGCAAAGCTCCACAGTCAGCATCACTCTCTCAAAACACAGCAATTATGAAGCCCAAGCCAAATGTAGTGACTGCGGAAAGGAAGAGAACAACAGATGGATGCTGTAATAATGTGAGTACAACTCAGTGAAAGCAGCACATTGTTTTGAGGGATGGTGCTTAAGTAGGAGGAACTTCGCATTGTGGACAGGCACAGCAGTTGCAGCGTACAGAAGATAAAGAAGGCAAGTATACTTGTCTTGAAGGAGTCATTGCTGCAAGGATGGTGAGAAAAGAGGCTAGGAGAAGGATAGCAGTCCTTAGTCCTACTGCACACTGGTAGAAGAAAAACCAGCATTATTTTTTCCAATATTTCACACCTACGATTTACTTAGATGCTTTACTATTCAATACTTAAAAAATAAAAAATAAAAAAAAAAAAGTCCAAAATGCTAAGAGTAAGATAAGAGGGTGGTTAGAAGAAATAACATTTGGGTCATTAAAGAAAATGAAGTCTGGATTTAGGGCCAAACAGTAAATTTGGTAAAGGCATGAGTTTTGGAGGAGAGTAAATATATACACTACTGTCAGAGTTGCTGTTTT
>JAOTRR010000033.1:11561082-11571577 GCA_028570945.1 Gogo arcuatus
CTGTAGTAATCCATATTACATCAAGAACCGCTCAACTAAGTAAAGAGAAACGACAGAACATCATTACTTTAAGACATGAAGTGTCTTTTAATTCATCAGGTCAAGAACATTTCAAGCTACACCTGAAGCAGATTCAAGATGTTCCTCCATGCTGCAGAACTCAGAGTTTTGCATGAGGAAATGGACATGGTTTTGACTGTTTTCAGTTTCATACCGAAGAAAGTGGTAAGAAAAGGTACTCCATCCTAACACTAACCTTAACTTACATCACTTAACAACAAACGTGTGAATTGGTGCAAATCTGCATTCGTAAAACATGTTGGTTCCAAAAGACCCAATATCCAAGATCAATGATCCAAGGTCTAATCAAACCAGCCACCATAGACTGACCACTGACATGCAACTGGGAGAGAATTTGGACCCAAGAAGGATCAAATACACACTCCATAAAGTCTGCGGGGTTGTCTTTGTTAGTAAAACTATCTATTGACAATATAGTCCATGATTCCTTGATCATACAAGAACATTAATTGTCTATTGTGCTTCCTAGTCTACATCTTCCAGAAGTATAAACTAAACAGATACAGTACGCTTTATGCATGATGGAACAGCAGTGTACATTAGCACTCAGAAGAAGCAGGAAGGACAACTGAAGTATTATTTACCCTTATTGGCTGCTCGGCTCCGGCTGCGTGATCGGCCCTGCCTCCAGTGCCTGGTGCGAGCCAGCAGCCCATAGTAGCGACACCTCCTCCCCAGTGCTCTCCTCACCACTGCTGACATGGCCTTCTCAAACTCACACACTCATACACTACACACACTTTCACCCTCTTTCAACTGGAGTAGCCTGATCTCCAGTTCTCTCTTCTCCAGTCTTCTGCAGATCAGAGAGAGAGAAAAAAACTTCCACTTTCTGAGCTTCTTTCGGCACTTCACCTCAGATCTCCTGCAAGTCAGAACTGCTCCTGACTCCCAGAAAGAACCAAGGCGAGAGAGAAAGGAAGATGAGAATAACACTTACTCCTCCCACTGCAAACAGAGGCCCGAGGGAGAGGTATTTGGTGCGCTACTGACAACTCCAGAAGGTCATAAATCACTCCATGAACCTGTGTGTAATGCAGAGTCACACACCACTACACACACTAACATGTGATCGGTAACAAGCTCAAGTCATTCCCAAGTCAAGGCTCCTAATATGTCTAATCCAAGCATTCGTTTATCTCTTCCTCTTCCTCTTCAAGGACATTGTGCAAGGTCAGTAAAAACACTGTGTGTGTACTGACAAACACAATAGGGCTGAAAAATACACAGGACTCAGCCAGGCACTAACTTTCTCCATGGACTCTAATAAAGAAAAGTGCATCTGTGGGCGGAGTCCGTCTACAATTCATTTAGCTTTATTCATGATCACAACTTCTGGCACCCTCAAGTAATTAAACAATCGACTGTGATGATGGTGAGGTAAGCGAAAGTTAGAAAACTGGCTAACATTTGATATTTATTGACGTTATATTGCAAACTCCCTATCCATATATTTTAGCTGTCCATCTAATCACCATGTGTTCTTTGCAAACAAAGCACTAGACAAGACTGAATAGAATCTATAGCCACAATAGCCATGGCTATATATTTATTTATTACTGAATTAATATGACTTGAGAAAGATGTATACACTTAAAACACTGCATACTTACAGTGTATAATGTCAAAGCATAGCTTGTTTTGTGTTTACTGAGAATTACAATTGGTCCTAATAGGTCGGAATCATTGGTAAATGTTTTTAATACTCAACCAAATAATAATACCCAGCTAAAACATTCAATTAGCAGAACGTTTTTCTGATTAACGGTATTGGTTTTTTTGTACCACTTCATTCACAGTTTACTTTTGCATCCAGAGACCCCTTTCACAGTAAAAGAATTTCCAAGGAGAAATATTAGAGAATTAGAGAAAATACAGTACCATATGAAATCATGTACCTTCAAGCCATTAGACCTTTTTATACCTGAGATTGCACAGCCAGATGTACAATATTTCTTAAAATTGCTAGACTGAAGTTAACATTATTTATTTATACATGTACCTGTTTCTTAGGTTGAGTTTACTTACAAGTTTGTTTGTTGGAGGATAGCACAGATTATTTGCTGTATAACTTAATGTTAATGATCGTAATGACTGTAAACACGTTAGATATTAGATACCCTCTCATAACTGCAGTTTTAGCATCTACCTGCTTTTTTTTTTAGGCTGTTTCATTAACATTAATTAGTGTGATCCCTCTTTAAATCAGCGACCTGTCCTCATCATTCCCACCATGAGTTCAATCAGAGCAGGGAAAGAGCAGAGACATGCACTCTGTATTGCTGTGATATGTACAACTGAAGAACACACAGACTGAACACTCAACATGCTTTTTTTTTTTTTTTTTTACTGTGCTGTGAAATGATATCTGAACTCAGGCCCTAAAGGCATCTCTGCACTGTGTTTTACGTACACATGCAAGTACACACGCATTTACTAATTATCCTGGAATGTTTCACCTAGCTGGTGCACACACACAGCATTCTGAGAATGAATGCTGAACACACTGATGGACAAGTGACAAGTCAGAAACAGCTTGTTACAAGCCAGACTAAAGTAAAAGCAGGCTGTTTATTAAGAATGGAGGATAATTGTAAAAGAGATTAACATAACATCTGAAATGCTAAAGGATACGGCAAATTTCAGTGTAAAGGTGAAAATGTGTGTTATGTGGCAACTAGTGATGGGCAATTTAGTAGCAGAAACATCACATCTTCTGCTAATTAAATAAGCAAGTGCACTTTAAACATTAGAATAACTATGAGAAATTTTTGTACAGTTTGTCAGTGTACAATTTGGTGTATCTGGACCCTATCCAGGAACACTGTTTTTAACAATTAAAAAAAAAAAAAAAAAACATGCTGCAGTAAAGCACCTTGAAATAATAAACACAAGGCCTGCTCTGGAATGTGGTAGGCATGTAACAACATTACTTCTCCAAATGATACAGCCTCTTGTAGTGCCTCATTATTGGCTCACTACGTTGGTGTGTTAAATTACTGCAGGGTAGCATGATGGCAAAGTGGGTAGTGTTGCAGCCTCAGAGCTTCAGGGTTCGACCCTGAGCTCAGGTTACTGTCTGTGTGGAGTCTTGGATGTTTTCTCATGTCTACATGGGTTTCCTCCAGGGTATCTTCTTTCCTCCCACCACCCAAGAACATACTGTACTAGCTACTCTAAATTGTGCACATGGCCTGTGATTGACTGACATCCCATTGCCATGCTGAGAGTATCCCCGCCTGACACTCACCCAGTGCTCCCGGGATTGGCTCAATTCCACCGCGACCCTGACCAGAATAATGCGGTTAATGAAGATGAATAAATTAAAGTATTAACACAGCTTCACTTGGAGTCACCATTACTGCAGGCCAACAAACTTGCTGATATGACAGAAAACAAAGGATATGACTATGCCTATAATTATTGGTACCTCAAACACACTTACATTCAAAGAAACAAGGTTCCTTAAGGGTTCCTCAGAGAGTTAATGTTAGTTACTAAAAGAAAGTTTAAAAGTCCTACTTTAAACTCTCTCTGAAAGGGAAACCTACTGATGGACGGTTCGCTCCCTCAGAGAAACAAATCACAGAACTCTTAAACATGCTAAAGGGAAGCACTTAATTTCACATTTAAACTTAAAGCCACACTGACCGCCATGTACCTTCATTTCACGAATCAGGAAAATCACAGAGCCACAGAGAGAAAACAAGCTGTGAAGAACTGCTGCAAGTTCAGTCCTGCAAAAATATAACACATGGTATAACAAACAACGCTGCCCAAGAGCACCATGGACCTGGTATTGGCAATCTTCTACCTTTGCAAGAACAGACATGATCAACAAACCTCACTGTTCTGATACTGGAACAAGACCCATCCACCACAACAGCTCAGATTTCCCTGCTGAGAAATATCATGGTAACAATTAAAGGATTCCATTGGGTTCTACTGGTTTATAAAATGGCTACTAACTGTATACTATGCTCTCCATACAGCATTAACATCACAATGTAAAGGTTCCTGAAGGTTTAACAAGTGACCTCTGACTAATTCTAGAGGCAGTTCATGATTTTATTAAAAAAAAAAAAAAAAAGTGTCCTACAGAATTCAAATGGTTCTTGATTTCATGGTAACGGACTGTATTTTATTGTTGGTTTTTACAGCAGTAAAGTTGAATTCTGAAACCTGATTGGTTAGAAGGTGCTGATTAATTGTACAACAGCAGATCATACAGTAGTTCCAACTGTAATTCAAAGATAATCATTGGCAAATTGCTGTCGTATAAGAGGACAAAAAGTACTTCTGGATGTATTCTTATAAGAAAAAAAATCAACATCATGGTCATAAAAGTAACTCCGCGTCACTTTGGGACACATCACACTACCACGTCATTGATTATTTTCCTATAACCTCAAACCCCCAAGTGTTTTATTCCTTACCAGTAAACGTCTGTGATATGTATTCATATCTGTAATAATGCTCTATTTTGCACAGTCTACAAGGAAACAAGAAATCACATGCTGATGAAAACCTATTAGATTTCATAAGATACCGTAAAAATATTTATTTTTATTTTTTCCACCCAGAAGGGTTCTCAGATGCTACGGTGTTATAACAGAATGTAGATGCATTTGGCCAACATGCAGAAAATATCTTTTAAGATCTACTCTGTGCTACTAACTCATTGCTCAGCTAGACCAAGTGCAAGGATTATAGGGAATAATTAAACAGCCTAACTGCAGTGTGTGTGTGAGAGAAAGTGTGAGTGTGTGGCGTGGGAACTGCTGGAACTGCTGGATGGAGGCAGTGGGGTCGTGTTAGTGAACTAGCGCTCAGGTGGCAGTAGATTTTCTGGGAGAAAAAGCATGGCAGTGTGGCATGCTGTGCCTTTGTAACTCTTTGTAACTGGTGGAATAATTCTCCAAGTCAGGAGAAGTGGCAAAAGCTCCTGTCATTCACGGCTTCAGATTCCTGACCCCTCAATGACCCCTCAGAGAGAGAGAGAGAGAGAGAATAAGGTTAGGAGACAGACAAAGGCAAAGAGAAAGTAGACAGAGAAAGGGATGGACAGACCAAAGAACAGACAGAGAAAGAAAGAGACCAAGAACAGGACACAGAGATAAGGATGAAACAACAAGAGACAGGCACTGAGATGAAAAGGAGAAGAGAAAGGACAGAAAGAAGGAAGAAAAAAGAAACCCAGACAAAAATCTTTTTTTTTTTAAAATTTGCCAACCATTTTATTCATAAAACACTACAAACGGGGAACACTGAAAATTGGTTTTCGAATGTAAATGAGCTGATCTGCATATTTCTGCAATATTATATTAGGTTTCAGACTAGTCAAATATAAACGCTTCAAAGCTTATCAGAATACAAGGTGAAAAATTGTACAACATGCGTTACATTTTCATATCCAAATTCCAACCAGCGATCCTGAACTTCATCATGACGTTTCTGGAGATATTACAAATCTTTCTCAGAGAAGGTACATTCACACACTGGAGAAGCACTGCAGGCCACAAAATATGTAACAATACAAGATAAAGTGAATGACATGTTCCACTCCTACCAAAAACGTGTGGTGGCTTATAAGGGTGTAACGATGCATTGCGATGCAAAAATGCGACATAAATGTGTGATCCACATTGAAATCAGCATTCTAGTAATTATGTACTCTAATGCAATTGCATTGTTTGAACACTCGAGATCCCAATCTGTGCACCTCAAAGTCAAAATTTAGAGAGAGCACACTGGTCACATGATCGCATTCCTTCATGGCCATTACCGGGAATTACCAGGCATTACCTGTGCCATTACCGGGAATCATCTGCATATGTGAAGTGACCAAAAATTCCAGATCGCATGCATTATAAGTTATACAGTTACATAATCATGTTATAACTATCAAAAAGAGCTCTTCAGTAGCTTTCAAATGACACCAGCACTGTGCCACTGCAATCCACAGTGCCTTGAGAAGGAGGCTGCGGAAGTCGGGCATTTTAGGCGAGTTTGGAGCTCTATTTCTGGTTAAAATGACGCCTCACGAAGGCGCTGCTACGGACCTCGTTATGTTTCAGTCAGTCATTTTCTCCAGCACAGAGGCTTTGTTTATGTCATCAAAATTTGGGAGAATTTATAAATGTATCTATTTATTTTTAAGACATGTAGTACAACCTTGTAGTACATTTTTTTTTACAATATTAAATCTCTACTCAGTATTTTTTAATTTTATACAGACAAAAATGCACATTGTTTTGCATTGTTTATTATTCAGAAATAAAGTGTTCAGTCATAATTTTTCTTCATTCAAACTCTGTTCAAAATATCCTGAGACTCGAACTGAATCAAATCGTGCAGCCAGTATCGTGAATCGAATCGAATTGTGAAAGGAGTATATCATTACACCCCTAGGTTCTTATAGTTTAGATTCAGGTGATTGATTGCTTAATTCCTATGCTGACATCTTTTGAATTGTTCACTTCAATAGGTAAATTCAGCAAAAAAAAAAGAAAAAAAAAAAGAAAATCCAATGCATTTTTAAGGAAACATTTTATTACATTTTTATTTTAGAGCTTGTGCTATGCACATGGTTGATGCAAACTTGGATAATGATGAATATGTTTTTGCTAGATTTGCTTGGATGGGGGAAAAAATAAGAAAAAGAAGCAAACACTGCACTTTCTTTCTGCTCACGTGCACAGGCTCAGCTCCAGGATTCGCCTCAGCTTCCAAATGTAGCTAAAGGAGAGCATCAGTGGAGGACTAAAAAGCCTGCCGCCTTTACAATGATGAAAGTGTCGACTCAACTAGCATCCTGCTTTGCATGTGGACATTAATACAAAGGCTTGGCATCGTAGTATTCAGCGCATCTGCTGAATCTGCTCAATACAAGCACATGTTAAGAGGATTGAATAGCACACTAAAACAACAGAAAAGACAAACAACATGGAGATTTAAAGGCACCACATGCAGAGATAAAGTGTTTAATTGCCTCAGTTACCTGTGTTTCTACTTAATCATTAATAATGTATCAGGGAAATGGATACAAGGTGCAATTGCTCAGGAATAGATCTAGTATCAATATGAATTGTCAATAACAGGATTATCATCCAGTTCTGCTCTAAGGATGGGATCTGCTCATCCCCAAAACACTATATTCTAAAAGCTATAGGGTTAAATCAAATATCCAACATCACTATTGGGTAAAAATGCCACTCAGACAGAGAACTGCCATTAAAATAAATGAAAAAGAAATAGGAGCTGCATCCCAAATCACATTACCATAGTTATAGTACATGAAAACACAATCCATATAGTGGTGTACTCTATTGAACATCAATATGTGGTTTGGGATGTGGATTGTGTTAAGTGGGCGGAGCTTAAAGCTTTCAAAAAAGGTTGCTAATTTTCAGATAATACAGTAGTCACAAGTGAACAAAAACTGGTCAAGAACTGTTGCGTTTTGCGCTATTTTTATTACTAGACATGTTAGAGATGCATCCAAAAACCTAAAAATGACTGACGTGACCAAAATAGTTTCGACCTGTAGTGTCTTGCTTTAAGGTGCTTATCAAAAACAAGAAACAGAAAAGCAAGCTGTATTAAAGCCTCTAATTTCCGCTTTTCTCTATAGCACTTTTCTCCAAACGACAGTTTCTCTCCAGTACTTCTCAGTTGCATGGTTCAACATTAGCATGAAATAAAATTTCATTTCTAACATTCAGGATTATAGTATAAACACTACAAGAACACAAACCTAACTGGCGTGGCTCCTAACTGGCCGAAAAGAATCGGATAAACAGTCTGGATACTCAAAAGAGGCAGCAAAACAATCACTTTGATGAAGGAAGCAAAGCAACAAGGAGCCACACCTCTTCCCTGGAAACATCAATCCCATCACCACATGGTTAACGTGCTGCATGTTTGGAGCCGGTTACACAACCCCGTGTACATAACACGACTTAGAGGAAATTCACATGAAGCGATAAAGAGAAGCTAAAAATGTACGATGCATTTGAATGGAGTGGAACTGCATTGGCCTTTTCTAGTCGAGTAGGATGACCTTGATTTCTGTATCTGTTACGTGAACAGATTTTCAGCCAAGAGTGTAGGTAGATATATGAAGTGCTGCATGGCGACAAAGAAAAAGAAAACTCGACTATGGAGGTGATATTTGTTGGATACACTATGTGGCAAGACTATAACCAGAAGCGAGAACAACATAAAATATATGACACTTTCTTAAAGTAGAGCTGAACGATTTACTAAATGGATATTTTTGCCAACTCCTGTGGAGTATAAACAGTTTAGCACCTGCATAAGTGCTAGGCGTAGGAGGTTGTCTTGGATTTCAAATGAGCAACACTGCAATATTTATCAATGAGCTGAGAACATGTGTAATACCTCCAGGAATACTCTGCACACAGGCCACAGTCGACCCCTGTCCACCACGGAATCTGATTCAGGATTTATAAAGCTCAGGTCTTCCTAACTCATATATATATATTGTGGCAAGCATCACCTTAGGAGCTGCAAAGACTCGGCTCAGAGATGTTGTTTTGCCTGGGAGCACAATAAGTCCACAATGGTAAATATGAGTGTTGACTTGTGGGAGCTGCAGTGCTGGATTATAAATCTGACTGGGGGAAGCACTGCAGAAAATATTCCTGGCTTCACATTTCTACCGTAAGGATACGCACCAACTGGAGTGTTGAATACAGATGGAGTCAGGAACAGGACAATATAAAATGCATACTTTATCTTCACTTTCTACAGAGCTTTTTAATCATCCATCTGAGTGCTTTCTTGAGTTGACTAGCAGCACTGTAATAGAAAACAAAAAGCAATAATAACCTTCAGTAAGGCTCCAGATTAATATTTACAAGTTATTATAGCTAATAGTAGCCTCAATTTAGTGAAAATCGTCACAGAAAATATTGTCACATTAACTCTGGTATCTAATCATGGCTTGGGAGTGTTAAAGGAGTTAAAGGTTTACAAGCAGTGACCCCTTCTGGCTGACGGAGGAACTGCACATGTATTAGTCGACCATGCAGCCAGCATTACACTCACTGACGCAATAAAGGAAAAATGCAATATACAGTTCATTTAAAGTTTGCATCATCATGCTTCCTTGGTTAAAAAAGGGGGGAAATGTACTTCTATTTTATAATTAATCTAAAAAAGCTTAACAAAACAAAAAAAACACCTCCAGGGGATTTAAGGAAAAAAAAAAGGATATATACAGTAAGTTAGAAAATATTAAGAAAAGATGCTTTTCAGAAACATATGAACCAATATCAGTGATTCTTTCCGTTCATATTTTAATACACACCTTTTGTCTGTTTTTAATATTTTGATGATAAACAACCATCCATCGAATCTAGCATGCTTTAAAAGTTTAACTGTTTTGTTGACCAAAATTAACGCTTAGTTTATTTTGTCCTAAAAGGGCACGCTTGTTTTCATTTAACTGTAAATTAAGATATGGCTATAAAACCTTTTTTTTTTTTTAAACCATTTTTTACCTTGAATATAAGAAGCCATGCATTTAACCATTCAAGAAATGTATGTCATTTCTTTTCTGACAATGGCTGCATTTTCTTCAACAGGTAACAGGATTGAGTTTTTTCTTTTTAAGAATGAGCACAAAACACAAAACACAAAAATGTGGTTCACTAACATGCATACTAATGGCATAAGAACATTAAGGACTTACCTAAAACATATTTTTAAATTAATAATACTTTTAAGCTAATATTTGGGAGGCACTTTCAAAAGATCATTGAAAATAAAGAAAATGACTTAGAAAGCTTATTTTTCTTTGTCCCATAATCTTTGAGATATTTGAACAACGCAACTTCCTGTTCAACATGTGATTTGTGAATTTTTCAAATATTTCATAAGGGTGAATGTGTTCAGGTTACAGGGATGAGTGAATGTACAGTACTCCCCCCCCCCCCCCCCAATAATGGATGACCCATGAAGGACACTTAAGCTGTGTTTAAAATGTCTTTTAGCTTTAATTTACACACACATTCATGAATATCAGTGGGACACAAACAACCCAGCATGATGAATTCACACGTCAAGAAAACATGAAACATACGCAATCAGTGATAATCTTTTGGTATGAATGGTGTGTGCGCAATTCCTCACCTTGCTGCAGTTGTGCAATAAAATCAGACAACAGAATCACCTTGGATCTATTTTGCCAACTGTATGGTTTCACTTCCTGTACTACTATAATACAGCACCATACAAGGGCTGTTTCACAATCAGGGTAAACTTTCCAGGTCCACAATAGTCCAAAAATCAAACCTCAGATTTGTGTGTTCATATACTGGGCATGTTACTTGCGGTGAGAAGACAGCATATAGTGTATTTCTAAAACTGACCCACTTTCTTATAGTCC
>JAOTRR010000033.1:11576821-11588173 GCA_028570945.1 Gogo arcuatus
CCGGGGGGGGGGGGGCACATGGCGTTCATCACCATGGGAACCAAGACATTTGATGGGACAGGAACTTAACCAAGCCTGACAGATCTGTGATAAGTTCAAACTTAAGAATCTTTGCTCTCTCTGTAATGCCATGTAACAGACGCTATGGAAAATAATCAGTGCCGGGGTGTTACAATGTGGTCTCACACAAAACAGAGCTACTGTTCCCACCCTGAAGTTGATTATTTTCCAATAAGAGAATGTCCTTTAGTGGTTTACTCCTCTTCTAACACAGCAATTTGCCAACGATTACAATTTTCCATTTATTAAATGAACGACATGCCATGCTTTTGTATTTACATTTAATGCTGCTGAACGTCAAAACAAATTAGCTCTGAAGACTTGCTCCACAGCAGGAAACTTCAAGGAACAGCTCTACATTAAAGTGTCGACTTTCAAAAATGTTCAACGTCTTTTTACAGGAAGCTTCACCAGTGCAACGTCAATATGTTTTCTGACAAAGTTAAAGTTTCTGTCAGTGATTTTAAAGTCAGAAAATATCCGCTCAAAGAAAAACTCTGTCTCTGTGGTCTCTATCACACCCCCGGATTCTGTAAACAGGAGGAAGAAATGACTACACTAGAATTTAAGCAGTGTAAGGGAAAGTGTGTATGGAAAAAACAACAGAGAGGATGTATCTGTTTGGAATTTATGTTTCAAAACATGTAGCTTTGGCTAGCTTCTGATACAATTACTGACTACTTTTAAATATTGCCATTAGATGGGGGTTCAGATAAATATCTGGAAATACTGTAGCCAAAGAGAGTATATTTGGCCCGAAAGTATCTACAATATAATACAATTTGGTCCAAGTTATGGCCTTGCTTGTTGGTTACATTTCTCAAAACACAGATTCAGCAATCAGGTTCATATTATCTCTAAAAAGATTTTTACAAGTTGTGTGCATAGTAGGAATTTGTCTGTTGGAAAATAAACCTGTGGTGATGATACTTTTTTATAAATGGACCTAGAATCGATCCTCGGTACAGACTTCGGGATTTGGACCAAGTGTAAAATCGCCTAAAATGCATAAAGTGACTCTGCATAAAGATGGAGTTACATGTGGCGTGGCATTTTGGCAGGGCAGGAGCAGCGCGCGTGCACACACACACACACGTGCCTTGCTTTCTCAGTTAGAAAGAGCAACATTCCTCCTTCCTTTCTGTGCAATGTTTATTTATTGCCCATACAATGGGCCACTGAACTGCTGTCAAAGTGTCATGGATGAAATGTGCCAAACAACACCTGCTCCCTCCAGCAGCTTCCTGAGGCATGCCAGGAGCTACACTAACCCGGCCGCACTGAACCATGCGCAAAGTCTTGCCAAGCCATGCAAAACGACCGCTCTGCGAGTCGAGTTCGAAGGCATGTCCTCTTACTAAAATCCTCCTATGATTATCACTACACAGCAGGGACATCTGGTATAAATGGGATAGGTCTCCCTGCTTTTCAAAGATAAAAAGCTGTTTTAGTTTTGGAATCCAAGCACAGCAGCACTAATGGTGATAAGAAAAACACAATGTTATGAAGAAGCAAGGCTAAGGCTGATTTCTTTCTAGCCCAAACTGTACATTCATGCAGCCTATCAGTGACAGTCACGTCAGGTACACATTACGCAGTGTGACACACCCCCTATTGATAGATTTTTTCCTTATCTAATATCACAAACAGCCGTTACAGCTACACAGATACAGACTATTTCAGACTAGCGTGGTGATGACACCTAAAAACTGCCTGAGGACTGAGATGTGTGCCATGCAAAAGGCCACTGTAGCCAGAACACATAACCCAGGGCCAGAACAAGTCTGTATTTAACATTTCAAAAGGAGTGTTGCTGAGTGCTGCTTCTATTTTCTGTTCTTTATTCTGCTGTCATGTGATGTTGCCTGGAGAAAGGATCAATAAAAGCACTGTTAGCTGCCTCGTCACTGCACATTTAAAAGCCGAGACTGGAAAACACTTTGCACTGAAAAGAAAAATATAGTGAAAAAATGACAGAGAACATGACATAGGTTCTTTATTGAACCATTTATTTAGCAAAAAAAATTCATTTCTCACAAATTTCTAGGACAATTTCAACACCTCATTTATTTAAAAAGATTCTTAACGCTATGATGTGATGCACAATTCATCCAAGTCCAACACTGTTCACAGTTTTCAGCCTGAAGGATTTACACACAATTTTCCTTGGCTGGTCAAAGAAAAAAAAAAAAAGCAGCCAATGTACATTTAGCCTGCTGCGCTTGGGAATACCTGCAACCAGAAATGACGGATGAGAGAGAGAAAGAGCGTGAGAACAAACAAAAGCCAGAGAGGGGAAAAAAGAAAAACAGCTGCCAAACAGGACCAATTTAAATCACCAGCCAGTGCAAAACATCTAAATCAAAAAAAAAAGTGCTAACTGCTGATACAGCTAAGAGGCACAGCTCTGAAGCTTGGAAACTCTCTCCCATGATTCACCCAAAAATTTATGGCAACTTCAGTGCATTTCTGTGGCTTGTTTCAAAGATCAGAATGCAACTCCTTAAAATGGATTATGACTTGACCACACGTTGGCGCTCCACAATTACGGGCATCCACAGACAGACGGAAACTTTTAATTGGAAAAAGGATGCAAACATTTATGCCATTGCACCGTTTGCATGCATGGTCACCTTCTTCTTCCTTCCAAAAACAGTATAAACTTAGGATACTTGTATAAGCAGACCTATAGCGCCACCCACCCCAACACATATATGAACAGCGTAGCAGCTCACCTGAGCTTTTAGCTGTAGAGTCTCACCTCAGATGCCCTGCAGGACAGCAGAAACAGGTTTAAAACCTTGTCTGGTCTGCAGGGGGGAGGAATTCCAAGCAGGCCATACAGGTAGATCTTCTTGAAAGAAGCATAATATGAGGCTAAGAAACACTGCTAGGTTCAGAAATACCAACAAACACAACCAGCCTGCTACTTCAACACACTGCCGACTGTGTTCTGCCTTACAGTCAGAGCGCACCACAAAAATCCCCAAAGTGTGCCCTCTGCTCAGGGCTGCAGGCCTGCCCTCCCTCTCGACAAGGACTGAAAGAAAAGGAGAGAGGGGGACAGTGGCAAATTTTTCCCTCTTTCATGACCAACTAGGAGACCTGGTTACAGCCCTCTCTCTTTTGTTTTGGGGACGAGCCACTTTGGCGGCCTGAATTCCTCAGGAATGTTAGCCAATCATAGTGCTGGCTCTGGGGAGTGTGGTGAGCGGAGGCCCAGCCTGCTCTCCCACTCTTTAATCAGCCAACAATGTGGAAGAACCTCCATAACCACATACACCACGACAGCTGCATTGCTTAAACACCACAGTGTACAGTTTAAAGAGCTATCAGCCTGCATCGGACCATGCTGCGACACCAAAAACGGGCTTCTCTTTGAGAATTATGTTCACGGATCAAAACAAATAAATACAGAAAAATATTATTCAATTATATAAGCTTATTGTAACATTGAATCCGAAGGACTTTCAAGAATACTTGCTCTATCCGAACTCTGTGTTGGGTTTGGCTCTGTTAACTCATGCTGTTGACCGTCCTAATTATGCTACGTTTTTAAACTCTATAAACTGTGTTCTTTCAGCTGGATATGTTGGCTCAAACCATGTTTTAAGAGCAGGCAGCTGTTAAGTAAGGAATAAAACTTGACATGCTGTACTGTTTTCAAAAAATAATCCACCCTAAAGTGTTTTTGTACTGTAACAGCATGGCCTGAAGTGCTTTATTCTTCTTATAAATCATGGCGCTTCATCAACAATTTCAATTAATAATTTATTTTACTAGAGCATGGTTGAATTATTGAATCTGATTGGTGAAAGTGTGGAGTAATTTTATATACGGTAACAGCACAGCTCACAGTTGTTCCTATAGGTTAAAATTAACCTGCTCGTTCTAATACGTTAACTGTCTAGTGTTTAGTAACAGCTCCTCACACACAGGGGCTTGTATGGCAGCTGCGTCACATAATCTAAGACTAATAATAAACATTTTTTTAAAAAGTGTTGTGTAACACACAAAAACATAGTTGTTGTGGTGAAGCTTTCTTTTAGTAGACATTCATGGTAGGAATCTTGATAATGAACAAGATCATGTGTTAGTAGAATGGGAGTAGAATAGTAGTAGTGTCAGTTATTAAGGGAGTCGCCGCGTCGGTATGTGCTTCTGGAAGAACTGCTAAGGATTCCATGTAGAACTCAGTGTTTTTTTTTTTTTAATACGTGAAGTTCCAAGCAGAACCACTTTAGGAGGATTAAGAAATGCTCACCTATCTAATGATGCATTGCAGAACTATTTTCCCTTAAGAATGCAGCCACTCTAGCCAATATTACTATTTAAATAGGCTTTATGCTATGGCCTTCTCTAGATACACTATTTATGGCCATTTCCACACTTGCGCTGAGAGTTTGGCATGTTTAGCCCAAAGTAGAAACTGTTCTTGAATCTGGGTTTAATCCAGGAAACAGATCTCTTGGTCCACTTGGTCTGGGATTCTCTCCAAGTGAATTTTGGTGCAGAATAAGTCATGTGTGAAAGTGATTCATTTCCAGGTCTAGGCATCTAATAATGGGATTGGTTGAGCTCATGTTACCTCCCGTTTCAAATTTGAAGAGTGTCACCACAGCTCCTAAAACTCAATAACTCCCAAATATTATTTTTTGTATAGAAGCAAACTGGTTATATACAAACTGGGTTTATAATTGGTTTGTTATTGGGTGTGAAAAGTAACTCCCCGGGCAATAAGGGACATATTTTTGTACCAATTCTTTCCTTCATGTTTTTCATGAAATACTTTGTTTAATAAATGCTGGAGAACATTTAGCGGCCTTTGTTAGTGCTTTGTTAGCAAAACTTCAGTAAAATTATATATCAAGATATACAGCATGTGTGTACCATAAAATAAACAGCTTCCATTGACTAGTGTCACTAAGTATCTCAATAATGAATTCATTACACAAACATTAACAAGATTAAGGGATAAAATTGTGACTGGAAGGAATTTGTCTTTGTAAAAACAAACCAGCAGTGATGACGCTCTCCACACAAGGCTGCAATGGATTTTAATGCACTACTACAGTTACAGCTGTACCATTTCAACAGGCTGCTACTCTAACATGTCTGTGTAAATAGGTTAATAGCTACATCAGTGCTGTTTTTAATGGACCTGAACCACTACATCATGTATACAGGCAGTGCAGTAAATTTATAACAAGTTTCCTCCAAATTCATCAGTCATCTGACTGTAAAATACACACAATATGACAAACGTTGTCATAATGGCTCATTTCACCTACACTTAAAAACCAGATACCGCAAGTAACTTCTAGCATTTCTTCTGGAAGCAAAAACGGGTGACATCTGTTTCACATCAGTGAGAATTAAAGCCATACACCAGACTAACGCAGCGTATATATGCATAACAGCCAAAACAAAGTTTCCACTTTGCTAAAAGCCATGAGCACCAAACATCCTAGCAACAGTTAGGAGGCTTCAGTGACTCGCGGTTAGGACGGAGAAGCCAGACAGAACAACAGATCATAGACATACAATCTAGCCCAACCATTAGAAATATTATACTAAAGTACTGCCAAATTCTCAGATCTGATTGGTCAAAGGTTGTTGAATTAATTTTCTATAATAGCAGCACTGACAGCAGTTCCAGCTGCAAGGCAAATCACAGGGTTATATTAATGCACTCGTTCTAATGTTCTCATTTCTATACTTAACTTACACGGGGATTTGTATGGCATAACCTCATACTAATACATTAATAATAACCTGTTGATATAAATATTTCTCTTAACACGTTTGTTTGACGCTTGTTTATCTCCAGTCTCAGCTCTTTGTAACAGTCGGCAAGTTTTCCGTGACAGGAAAGACTTCAGATTGTCAGTTACTCAGGAGGTACACTTTAACTTTAGGTTTAAGGAGGTACACTTTTACACTTTAACTGCGCACTATGGACATTCTGTACAAAAAAATGCACAACGGACATTTAACACACAACTGCACACAGTCACTTTAAACTGTGCACTAGCACTTTATTCTTACATTTCTACCTCTACACACTCATCACACCTGACTTAGCTCCTTTAATGTCTAATGTTTACTGTTTGTAGTGATACTCGGTGTTTGTCACTGTCTAAGCACCTTGGTCCGTTGAGAACGGCATTTCGTTCTTCTGTATACTGTGTACGTGGAAGAATGACAAAGTTGAGTTGAGGTCACTACGTCAGTTACTGAGGAGTCAATGCATCTGTTGCTAAGGAGTCCACTACGTCAGTTACTCAGGAATCCACTACGTCAGTTACTCAGGAGTCAATGCATCTGTTGCTAAGGAGTCCACTACGTCAGTTACTCAGGAGTCAATGCATCTGTTGCTAAGACATCCACTACGTCAGTTTCTCAGGAGTCCACTACGTCAGTTACTCAGCAGTCCACTACGTCAGTTACTGAGGCGTCAATGCATCTGTTGCTAAGGAGTCCACTACGTCAGTTACTGAGGAGTCAATGCATCTGTTGCTAAGGAGGTCACTATGTCAGTTACTCAGGAGTCCACTGCGTCAGTTACTCAAGAGTCAATGCATCTGTTGCTAAGGAGTCCACTTCGTCAGTTACTCAGGAGTCCACTACGTCAGTTACTCAGGAGTCCATGCATCTGTTGCTAAGGAGTCCACTACGTCAGTTACTCAGGAGTCCACTACGTCAGTGCGTCTGTTGCTAAGGAGGTCAATGCATCTGTTGCTAGGGAGTCACTATGTCAGTTACTCAGGAGGTCACTTAGTTACTAAGAAGTCAATACGTTAGTTACTAAGGAGTAACTCTCACTTACTAAGGAGATTGTAACTTTGCACTTTCCAGTTAACAAGTTGCGTTTATTATTATTATTATTATTATTATTATTATTATTAAGACCTTGAGAGAGAGAGAGGCTGATGAAACAACTGTTTATAGCTGCAATAACTTATGTAATAACAGTAACAAACTTGTCTTGTGGACATTCCACAACATTAAATGTACCTACAAATGAATCATAAATTATGACATGTCTGTTAATAAATTAAAATTATAAATCACTGGCAAATCGCTGTGGAATAAGAAGAAACCACTTTTGGACAGCGTGTTATAACAACAGTAACTCCACTTCATGTCAGGTAACATCACACCACAGTTGATTATCTTTTCCTAAAACACCGTGCCGAAGTATTTTATTCCTTACCTAAATGTTGAGATCACATGATAAAACAGCACAGATTTTAGTGATACTGAATAAAAGCCATGATATGCTTCTTCTCTAAAGGTTACCTCCGTGCTAAGAGCGTGGAGAGAGCAGAGTGATAGTCAGCGCTTTTTCCACCACTTCTTTGTCTTTCGAGGTCGTGAAGACGTTGATGAAGTGATCACACACTCAGCCGACCGTGAAACGCGACCAGCTGTACGACACACTAGCCTAAACATCCTGCTCCGAGTCCTCCAGAACAGAGAGAGGATGGAGCTCTGGGATTTGGACAGCTGCTGCGATTCACACAAAGATACTCGTGTGCAGTGTATGAGGTCAGCAAAGCGGCAGCACTATGACACACAGCTGGAGCAAAAACGCTAGCGAAAGAAAGAATTTCAGTTTTAAATGTCACGGGCTGAGAGGACGCTGCGTCACTGACCTTTAACCCTGATGTTCTGCTCGTGACTCCATGTCTCATTGACCCAGACGCTATTTTAAGACTTATCAATATAAACGTAAAGTTTTTAAAAAAAAAAATACATAATACAACCATTGTATCCTTATCTCAATTACAGTATTAACATTTAAAATATTCAGTATTTTCGTTTCCTATTTACAAAGACAAGCATTTATTAGTGCTTCTTGTGTCACCTGGTACCTCTCTGGTCAAAATGATTTAAAGATAATCTAATCTATAATATGACATTGAGTGCGAAAGTTTGTACCCCCTTCCCTTTGCTTTCTGGATGAAAATGAACCTCAATTTTACAGTTTACCTACAAAACACAAGTCATTCCATGTTCATATTGCTGCAGTAAATTAATTTGAATGTGTCAAAGGCGTCAGATACAAACACCGCTCAAACAAGAACAATCGTCAAGCAGTTTGCTATGAGCCATCAAGTCAAGAGTGAATGGGATCAGAAAGAACAGCTCTCACCAGACTTAAAATAGGAATTAATTATCTTTTAGAGTTTACTTCGCCAAATGTTAGCACCGGTTCTGTGTTTAGCTCTTAATTCATTTGTCTATTTATGCCCTGCTGTTTCTGTGTTTCATTACAAAAGTCTTATTCGTTCAAGTTGTTAAGTCAGAGCCTTAGATTTTTGTGTTTTTGCATAGGTCCGTTTTGTTGACTCGTCCACTTTTCAGATTTTGTTATGGATTATGATGAACAAATGTATATGCATGTTCTGCCTCTCACTCCAAAGGAGTTGAAGAGAAATAACTGAAAGATTTGCAGAACACATTAATCCACACAGAACAGTTTTCCACTGTAATATTGTAAAGTATACAAACTTACATGAAATCATTTTACATTTAAGTAAGGGTGTGCAAACTTTTGCACACTGATTTTTCATAAAAATTAAATCAACTTGGAAATTGTAATTCTTGAGACAGACAGAATATAAAGATGGAACATGAAGGAGGATATAACGGTGGCTTTAAAGATGGAGAAGTATGACAGAGCTAATGCGCACAGGAAATGTGGCCGTGTGATCGTCACTTAATCCTTTGAGTGAAGAGCATTTATCCGCTGGATGAAGAACAGGCTGTGGCTTTCTAGGAATCAATATTATTACATAATGACTTTTCGAAGAGAGCAAGAGACAAAAGTGCACAGTAATGACATCAGTGTGAAATAATGCTAACACTTTCTGCGTATATACACTTTAACCATGTGGAACGTCGACCTGCATTACATCTGAATTCTTGTATATCTGATTGGTCAGAAGGTATTGATTAATTTTCTAAGTTTTCTAGTTCTAATATATCATCGGTTCTATAGAACCAGCTCATTTACAGAGACTTGTATGGCAACATAAATGGATTTAAAATAAAAACCTGTAATTGGTGATTTTCTGTAAGCGTTTTTGGAAGAAGTTCGGCGCTTAACAGTCTGAGGTACAGCTGTAACTTCAGGTTTTCCAACATGGGAGTCTTCAGAGGACTTTTGGTTGCTTGGTAACATAAGCTGTGTTTTTTTTTGTCTTATTGACTTAGAGAGAAAACAGAAATTTGTGAAGGAACCACTATTTATAGCTGTTGGAACTAACATTAAAAATGTAACTATAAACGGATAAAAAGTACGACATTTTTTAATGAATAAAATTTGGCGTTATTGGAAATTTCTGTGGCATAATAGAAATGACATGCTGTTATTGGATGTAATCAACTTAGTCATATTTTATTCCTTACATTAACCAGTTCCACTCTTTACAGCTTCATAAGCACTTTTAGACAGTTGATGTCTACTACGAAGTAGCACACCTACAATTCTACATCTATCTGTACAACAAATGTTAAAAGTATCCATCAATGATGTATAAGATTTTTAGTAGACTGTAAGAACGTAATGTGTCTTTCAGAACGTGTCCAAATCTCTCAGAAGAAGAAGGTTGGGTATCTGTTCACCAGACAGACTGAATGTACTGCGCGAGTCCCATGTAAAAACCCTACCAAAGAAGGAAGCTCAAACGTTATCAAAATCATCCACCTATTCATTTCTCACTCACTTGATCTTGCTTTTTTTCTTCATTTCTTCGTGCATTCAGGAGTACCGAGATACAAGAAAGGTTTTTTTTTTGCCTAAATGTTATTTATCTGCTCAAAAAGCTCCATACTTTGTTACCGTGTAGTATTTTGTAGTAAAAAAAAAAAAAAATCCTGTGTACAAAAAATGTTAAATTCTATATTAAAAAAAAGCTTGAATATAATAAAACGATTATAAATCAGAAAGTAAAACTGGAGCTTTGACATTTTCAGACGACATTAGAATGTAGTTTTTAGTCTGATACGTTTAACGAGTTTCACTGTAGGGAGATGATAACCCCACCTACAACTAAACTACCACCGACGCATTTCCAAGCATATGATTTCATGGGTGTTTTTTCCCCCCCAGCTAATCAGAGTCAGTGGGTTTAAATAACATGTTACAGTGTAAGTAGAAGACTTAACACTTCACTGCTTTGGTCATTGTTTACTGTAGAATTTATCTTGAGCTCAGGCCTTTAAATTTATTCACAGACTTGTTCATCCTAAATATAACTTTGCACAAAGTTGGAAAGAAACTGTAAAATGCTTTTAAATTGAAGCCATACCTTTGCTACATATTTCCTGTCTGACCAAGTCATTGTTATAAAACTGTGACAATAAACGTAATTACATTTAAGTGCCCAGACTGAACAACTCATGCTCTCAAAAAAAAACAAAAAACCCAACCCACACACAGCTTTCACTTCACCATGACTACACATCCCCATCCATCTACTCCTGCTGAAAAATAAACTGCTCAAGCAAAAGCGTTTGATGGCTCAAACGCCAGCCGAGCAATTTAACAGAACCATTTTACAAAGTGCCTCGTGACCCCCTTTCACAAGAGGCATTGCAATGATTCACACAAAAGCCTTTCACCAATTTGTTAACGTACCAACAAAGTATGCACAAAGCAATACAATGTAAAACACCTCTGCTGGATTTCTGCATAGAAGAGCAGCTGGCATTTTCTACCCTGATCAAACCAAGCGTCATTAAATGCCACATGAGGAGCAGGACAGAGGAGATGAGCAAAGTGTGGGCTGATATTACACCACCGTTACGCTCATCTCCATGTCATCCCAAGCCTCCGTCTGGGATTATAACCTCCCGCATGAAGATTCAGCAAAAACAAACTGCTTTCAACACCTCATTGCCAAATGTTCACCTTCTCACTCACTATCAGACAAACAAAACCAAGAAACGTCTCATGCAGTGCTGCGCTTCTGGATTTGTTCAGTACGAGGTTAAATCTCAGCCAGAGGAGAATGAAATGCCAACACGTTAACTTAGTTCTTTATTCAAACAAAACACTTTAGGATTGATTTAAAGGCACGCAGTTCCTCTGGTTCTGTTTGAACTACACCAGGTCCCATAATTTAAACCAGTACAAAGAATCTAAATCATTTTATTTAATACTTTTGATAATACAAAAAAAAAAAAAAGAAAGACCTTGCATATCACACATTATATCAAATGAATATATAGAGGATATTACACGGTTGCGCGAAGATATGAAGTTTATCTTCGAGTGGTGAA
>JAOTRR010000033.1:11589090-11601440 GCA_028570945.1 Gogo arcuatus
AAAATATACATACAGCACACCTAATATTTGGATAAATGTCCCTTAGCAAGTTTCATCTTGACCAGATGCTTTTGGTAGCAAATCAACAAGCTTGTGCAGAATTCTGGCTGAATTCTTGGCAGAATTCAATTAAATTTGTTGGTTTCCTGGCATGGACCTGACTTTAAAGCACAGGCCACAGAGTTGAGGTCAGGACATTTCAAAACTTAAATGTTAGCCTGCTTTATCCATTGCACAACCAGCTTTGATGTGTTTGGGGTCACTGCCCTGCTGGAAAACACAATTGTGTCCAAGTTTCAACTGTCTGACTGATGGTTTGAGGTTATGCTGAAGAATTCTGAAGTAGTCTTCCTCCTTCATTATTCCATCCACTTTGTTTAACCATGCATAACAGTTCCAACATGTCTTAACTTGCCAAGACCTCTTAACGTCCTGTTAGTGACTCCAGCTGGTAGCTTCTCTGTGCCAACATAAAAGGGTTTATTTGACAAGTACAAGTTATTGGGAGGTGTAGCCACTTTGCCATGGTCTGGAAGAAGACCCAATCTGTCACCCTTAGCTAAGAGGAGATTGGTTTGGATGGTCAGGAACAATCCAGGAACCAGCAAGACACAGGCCTGCAGTGAAGTGGAGGCTGCTGGAACACCAGTGTGCCTGTCTATAGTCAAGCGAGTTTTACATCGCCATGGACTGAGAGGCTGCCGTCCAAGAAAGAAGCCCCTGCGCCAAAATCCACACCTTCAAGCTCGATTAAAGTTTGCAGCTGACCACATGGACAAAGAAAAAGCCGTCTGGAGGAAAGTTTTATGGTCAGATAAGACCAAGATTGAGTTGTTTGGCCACAGTGACCATAGGTGTGTTTGGAGGAGTAAAGGTGAGGCATTCAACCCTAAGAACACTGTACCACTGTTAAGCAACTGTTACACATTGTTAAACAAAGTGGATGGAATAATGAAGGAGGAGGACTACCTCAGAATTTGTCAGCATAACCTCAAACCATCAGCGAGATGGTTGAAGCTTGGACACAGTTGTGTGTTCTAACAGGACAATGACCCCAAACACATCAAAGCTTGTTATTGAATGGATAAAGTAGGCTAACATTAAGCTTTTGAAATGGCCTTCTCAAAGCCCTGACCTCAACCCTATTGAAAATATGTGGACTGGGTTTAAAAGTCAGGTTTGTGCCAGGAAAACAACAAATTTAGTTGAACTCTACCAATTCTGCCAAGAAGAGTGGTCATATATCCAGCCAGAATTCTGCAGAAGCTTGTTGATTACTACCAAAAGCATCTGGCCAAGGTGAAACTTGCTAAGGGACATTTATCCAAATATTAGGTGTGCTGTATGTATATTTTTGACCCTGTGTTGATTTCAGAAATATAAATAATAAATTAAACCTTGTGGAAATTCTTGAGGTTTTTTCCATTAAAGATGCACATTGTATAATCATTCTTCCCTAGAAATAGAACAGTTCAAAGAAATCACTGAAAGCCTAATATTACCATGACATTCATGTCCATGATGAGTGTATGCAAACTTCTGACCTCAACTATATATCATCTTAGGAAATAAATAAAAAATACTGTTAAAAAACAAAAACAAAAACATACACAGCCATGCTTACTTAACGATGAGCTATTGGACGCAAAATAGCTAAGAAATACTGATAAACAGGCTTAAGCTTCTATTTTATAACACTTGTCTAATGAAAAGGAGAAAAGCAGAGAGAACATGGGGAACAGCTTTGAACAGTCTGACAGAACATATAAAGGGTAATTGTTGAATATCAGCTGAGGAGCTTCAGTAAGTGTTTGGATGGTTTTAGAGTTGGTCAGTCCTCATGACTGTCACCACTCTGACCTTTCCTGCATCACTGTGCAACACCAAAAGAGCTCAATGATTCACTCCATCGTTTTAAAAGAAAAAAAGGACATCAGGCTTCTACTGTGTGCGCCGCATCATACAGATCTCAGAAACAGAAAGAATTCAAACTTAAATCATGGACAATACACAAAACAATATCAATATAATAAATGATGGGCCTTATTTAAATAATCTTGTTGTAAAGTTGGGTCTCACTATCTTTGTATACCAAACCAAACTAAAAATTCCTGCCATATTTACAAAAGTGTTGTCGTTCATCCATAATCCATAAATTACCAAATGTGTTCAAAGCACAGCTGATTTACATAAAAGGCAAAGCTCACAGAGTTGACAACAAAGTGACTACTAAACGGTAAAAGAGCGCATCCTTGAGAGAAGAATGCACTAAATCTTCCAATAATGCAGCTCAGCCACTGTAGCGAGTCTGCTACCAGACACACACTAATTCCTTTGAAACGGTGCCATTTCTTTTGTCCCAATCAAACAGCTAAACTTATTTGTCTTCGTTTATGGAGTTACTCTAAAAGAAGCCCACTGTGAGTACATTTACAGCAGTAACTCCATTGTTACCACATTTAACATTAAATTTAATGTTTCATTAAGCATAGCATTAAACCATATTGAAGTGCTAATATGATTTCTTTTTTTGTTTAATGTGCCAATGTTGACACTTCAGTCCTTAAACTTACATCATAAATATTGTTTAAAATATATTAGCATGTACAGATGAATATTAGCATAATTTAATAGTGATCTGCTGGAAATACAATTTTTTAACCGTTTTGTTTTTTTTTTAACATGCATCAAGAATTTTGAAAATGACTAATACCCTGACATGATACTTTTTTCCATATGCCTACCCGTGCTTATGCCTCTCCTCACAAAAACACAAAGATCTGACAAGTTGTGAGGAAAGGGGTTTTGGGGGGGGGCATGTGGTGCACGGTTAGAACATAACCCACTCTTACAGTAATGAGAATGAGGAAAATGTTCTCTGTGGTTTTTCCAACCTTTCCATCATGTGCTGAATCTTTCAGATATCAGTAAAGCTCAACAAGAACCAGGACGTAATTACACACATTCCATGCAGTCAACTAGTGTTACTCTGAGACAAAGGAAACTCACGTGAGAAGAAGACGCCTTAGCTGTGCCAGTGATCTCTTTTACAGACCTGAAAACCACACACACACGCGCACACGCACGCACGCACATGCGCGCGCTCCACCGCACACCGTCGCCTGCTTCTGAACAGTTCACTAGCCTTGTTGAAAGTGATTCTACATTTCTCTTCTTACCATGGTGGGTGTCAAGCACAGGCGTGTTGTCCAGCTCCATAACTTCAAAGCAGTGTGAAATCAAAATCAGACATAGTGCTGGAGCAGTTCAGTGATCCGAGAAGCCTGTTTATCCACACAGATTCGTGTGCTGCCTCTATGCTGCGCTGGCTGAGCTGCTGCATCTGACAGTTAGAGTGGATTGGATTGGGACGAGGCCGGCCTTCGCTGCTTCTCAAGGGCCTCTCTTTTCTAAACCTCGCTCCAGCACTCTTAAAGACACAGCGCTTGGCTTTCTCTCTATCTACCTCCCTCTTTCTCTGTCCCTGCCTCCTGTTTTTTTACCCCCTTCACTTTCCCTCCCTCCACCCCTCAGTCATCCTTTCTTACTTTTGCGTTGTCTCTCTAACAGACTGTTGCCGCAACATCCGCTCAGAATCGTTGCCTGACCCATGTGCACATCAAATCACTACCTTAGAGCCAGCAAATGGCTTTCATAAAATAAAATCTCTAAGAGCTCCAATGTCTGAGAGCATTAGAGCCCGGCTCGGAGAGATCGTTAAAAAAAAGGGCAGATCAGTTTCCCATTTTGTGCGCTTCATCCCAACCTCTTAAACTGAACCTCAAGCATTAATACTCAGCCAGAACTAACCAAAATTACAAGCAAGACTCAATCCTTAACCAAAGAACTTCATTTGAAAGCAGGTGGAGAGATTGTTGGGCATTTTGGCATTACAAAAATTCAAGTTCATGCACTTAACTTTTTGGACAGGAAATTTATTTTATTTTATTTTTTTTAAATAGGAGATAGTGTATGTGCATCATTACAAGGTGCAGTAAAGTATTAAAGGTGCCATCTGTGATACTTAAAGTATTATTACACCTGTAATCACATCAACTCAAAAGATATCTAAGAAATATTATGAGCTGCAATATTCTCATTCATTGAATCAGACTAGTTTCTTTATTTCAGGATTCCAATGTACTTTTTTTCTGGCCCAGAAATTAGTTCCACCCCTAGAGGAATTAGAATCAAGAGAAGGATTGAGGGGTTTGTTGGTTGGAGAAAAGGCAAAGGTGGTTTGCCTGTTTTTACTGCAACTGTAATATGCCTTGCAGATTGCAAAGGGCTCTAAAAAACTGCATATCACTGCTTTAAAATGAAGTAACCTGATAATTAGAGTCAGTTACATAAAAGACTAATAATAAAACGTACGCAATCATTCTTTTACACTAAATCTACTCAGTGTTTGGTGTATGATGTTTGCTTCTTGGCATCCTTTTGTTTGTTTTTATAGATTATTTCATTGACAAATAGTTGCAATCAAAATATCTGTGTAACTGCTATAAGTGGTGAATTTCCCTATTACAGTACAAACACTACTTAGAGCCAAATCACATCACATTTTTTTCAGTTGGCAAAGAAACAACCACAGTAAGGCTGGATAACGTTAATTTAATCTATTGAAAACAGAGTTTGGATCATCAATCCCTTTCGTTCACAATCTCTCCTCAGCTAAATAAATTTACTGGATGCATGCACGGACTGATTCATTTCGATATTCAATTCGAAGTCTGTTCCTATGCAGTGCCAGATAACCACATCGCCCGGATCATAAATTGTTCACAGAGGACTCGTTTTAAAAATGAACCGTTTCTGTAGAGACAGAGGAACGCTGCAGGCAGGGCCGATTTTTAAACAAAGGCATTCTGTGACGGCATGTGATTATTCCACCCTCTGCAGATTAGTGCTCTGTGGCCTGCTGGAGGTTAAACTGGACAGAGAGAAAACACCAGAGCATTCACTCATTCTGTCTGGAGCCTCTATACACACACACACACACACACACACAATTGTGTGTCTCAGTGTACATGTACCAGCCTACTATATCATTAAGACTAAATACAGTATTTCACAAGATGCTTGTAAATGTTATGGAAAAAGCACATACATTTCACATATGATTATACGAGTAAAACATGTTATTCCCAGGCTTCTGAGCATCATCAGAGCAAAATTCACTGTGCTCTCTTTACGAGAGAGATGCCATACTGTCCGTCCCCTGTCAACCACAGTGACACTAGCCAATCATGTGCATCTGTGAGCTCATGTATGCAGAAGAGGGCAGAAAGCACTTTCCTCCGAGCATATTATGCTGCCCTGTGATGCAGCATGATCAACAGTTCAAAAAGCTAGATTCATGTGTCTCAGGGGAAGCACACGCTAGCCTTCATTCTCCCTTGCTTGTAGCTGTCGTATTATATCACATGCAACAATTAAATCTTTGCCAATTGAAAATGTATGAAACATAAGGTGTAGTCTAAAAACTATATGCAAGTTTCACGGGTGATTCATGTGATGTTCATGTCACTTTTTGGGATTTCCATTCTAAGCCTTTTTGTCCATTTATGTGAAAATTTGCATAAAACAGACGGATGAAAGCCTCATTAGTGCTTCAAATAAAACCAATAATAATATAAAATAAATCAAAACTCACTCATTTTCTATGCCGCTTATCCATTACGGGTCACAGAGAAGCTGGAGCCAATCCCAGCCAACTTTCAGGCGAGAGGCGGGGTACACCCTGGATGGGCCGCCATTCCAACACAGAGACAGAGCCATTCACACTCACATACACACCTAGGGGCAATTTAGAGTAGCCAGTTAACCTAACCACATGTCTTTGGACTGTGGGGGGAAAACTGAAGCACCCGGAGGAAACCCACGCAGACACAGGGAGAACATGCAATCTCCACACAGATTGGCCGTGAGGTTCGAACCCGGAACCTTGCTGTGAGGCGACAGTGCTAACCACTGCAGGTACTACGTGCCGTCCAAAATAAATCAAAACTATATGTAATAACACTGCTACTACTGTCCTTAGCAGTACCTGGAAATACCAATCCAAAATGAATACCAGTAAAGTCCCAGGTTAACAACCTGACAGTTTTTGAACCTGTAGATAGTCATATTAAAAAAATAATAATTAAAAAAAACACCACCACGATTGTGTGTCTGGCCTATTAGTTTAGTTTTATTTATTCATAGCTATATGGGAGATGAGTAACATCAGTAAGCTACCAGTCATCACTTTTTTTTTTTTTTTTTAATTCAAACAAAACCTATTCACTACTGGCTTTTACAAAAAAAAAATGTTTGGTGTGTATATTTAAACAAAATGCGATTCAGGGTGCTGTGATGAAATCTATAAAATAAAGTGCAAAATAAATAACACGCAGTCACTTTGTGGTTAAACGTTGGTCAACAACTTTATTGAGGATGCAAACACAATGTACTACATCAGACATTTACTTATAAAAAGGACTTAACTAGCTAACTAGCTCACCATACTTTATTACATTATATTAGCTACCATCAGTTCTGGCAACCAAAACACAGGACCAAGCAAACACACCAGAGTTTCCACTTGCGAGATGGGATATCCAGTAGATTTATGATTTGTAAGCCCTAGTTACACACGGTTGAGGTGTCTGAGGCATGTGTCGATTAAGTCTAAATCTCTTTGGATTACAGGAAAAGTGCTACGCATATTCAGTGTTTCATTCATGCACTCACTTCTGTGTGGGGTCTGGGTGCTCCTATCCTTATAGAGCTTCAGTTGCTCTGGAGCGCTGATGTTGCGTCTCAGGAGCCACATAGTGCGCGACTCGGCTCGTCGCTCTCCCAATGGTAACCAACTGATCTGTGGACAGGTCAAGTGGTCAGATTAGATATGGCAGAGAACCTAACCATTTATTCAATTTTTCATGGAGAAGATAATCTCTCGGTTTGCTGATCTGGTATCTTGAGATCTGCTGCCCCCTAGAGTACAAAAGCATGTTCACATGTTCTGTGTGGACTACAGGGGCATCAGCATCCAGACCAGTGTTTAAGGTTCAAACATATCTGGTTCTACTTCTAAGCACTCTGGAAAAAATATTGTTGGATGTGCCATTTCTTCTATAATACTTAGTACCAATCATATCAGGTAAGGGATCCACCAGGATGTTGAGATAGTCCATGTCAGTTTCTACCCCCTCTTGACTGGCTGAATAATTCAGCTAGAGTTATTCTGGTCTTTCACTGCAGTTTCCGAAAAATTGATCATAATTTATGGGATTGTGGTCCGACAGTTTCCCGTAATCAGGTCAGTCAAGGTGTCCCAGAGTTCCATCATGCTCTTTGAACAAACTCTCCAGTAGTCCTCCAAGAACATGGGAGCGTCAGTGATGGACTGGTATCCCGTCCAGGTCACAATCCCACCTTGCCGCCAGGATTCCTGGGATAGTCTCCAGATGCAAAGTAACCCTGACCAGAATAAAGTGCTTACTGGAGATAAATGAATGAAAAATTCACTCATACTAAACAACGCACATGATAATCATGCTCCCTGTCAGTCATCTCAGTGCTCGTCCTCATGAGTTCATCATATTACAATGTTCCTAAACCGAGTTGATTACAATCATGGAAGCACCCACTTCTGCTTTGTCAAATAGCACCAGCTCACACTTAGTCAGCAGGCAAAGCTTCACCTTCCAGCTAACTGGCTCCATCAGCTGCTTCCCACAAGATATCCAGTGCACTGATGAGCCCGTCATATCTGCAAAGCAAAAGTGTACATCGAATAATAATGGCACTTATGGTCATATAAATCTTGTCGATAGTCTTTTCATCACTAGAACAAAGCCTCATTTGCAGCTCAAGTGTGATCTTGGTATTCTCCAGACTAATTAGAAGTATGGACCTTGGTCCCTGACAGATACAACAGGTTTGTAGGATTCAAACAAATGTCGAAATGGTGATGTGAAAACCTACTTGGTGGGGGAAAAATAGTAGTTACTGGAAGAGCTGTTATTTCAACAACAGCTGAGTTATTGCCATTCTATTAAAAATGTACTTATGCAAGAAGTCACAGTACTTGTAGTATTCACCAACGCTGGTAGCCATTGATGTTCAAACTGGACTATGAGAGAACTTCAGCTAGTGAAACTTGACGTTTATTAATACTAGGGGCTGTATCAAAATTATTAAATAGGCTTTACACTGTATACAACCTAATACACTGATCATTACAGGCAAAGCCCAAGCAGATATTCCATAGAATTACACAGAGCCAGGGTTGATTCACTTCAGAACATGATTAAAGCTTAAAAAAAAAAAGAAAAAAAGAGAGACTTCCCCCTGTTGAGCTGTCAGGTTAAAAAAAAAAAAAAAGATGAGTGCAGACCTACCAATCACTTTCATCCAGCCCTGGTAGTGACAGCGGGTCATCACCCTATCCATTGTGGTGCGTCGTCTTCTATGTCTTCATCTTGCTGACACTTTTTTTTTTTTTTTTTTATACACACAAAGAACTTTGGTTATTGTACTGCCTTAGTAAGTCAGAGCCTACAGAGTCAGCGGCACTCTGCATGCCAAATCAAACTGACACCTAGCCTGCAGCCATAAAAACTTGTGAAATACAGACTTTTCTGGCTGTCAGGAGAAAGACAGAGTCTCAAAAGTGCACAGCAGTTACAGTGTCCTAACCCCATTCAGCACCTTAATTAGATTAATGGATTATAGTAGAGTAGCTTCGGATTTCCGTTTCCTCATTTCAGTCGTCCATTGAAACTTTGATACACACTCAATTCTGTATAGAACCACTGGTTTTATAGGGCCACTGATTTGTCCTTCAGAAATCAATGGTTCTAAGGAGAATTGAGGACTCAAATCAAAGGTTCAGATTTGGATTAGGAGGATGGAGCAATTTGGGATAGAGCCCAGACCAGAAATTGTCCAAACGCAAAGGCTTTTTATGGACTTTTTATCTGTATACAGGTTTAGGTAAACAAATATGAAAATAAATTCAACATACAATGTGTGGACTCAAACCACATCAGCAATTTGGAATACAGCTCATGAAGCTGAAATAACTTGGATTAGGAGAATGGAGCAATAATTTGAGGCACAGCCTCTAACACTGAATGCTTGGAATAGACGTATGGAGCAATTTGGGATACAGTGTATGACACTGAAACCAATTTGGATTAGGAGAATGGAGCAATTTGGGATACAGTCTATGACAGACTTGGATTACGAGTAAGGGACATTCTGGGATACAGCCCATGAAGCTGATCCAAGCTGGATTAGGGGTATGGAGCCAAAGTCGGTGGCCTTTACCTATTGATGACAGTGTTCCAAATTCACCAAATTACATTTCTTGTGTACAGAAGAATGTGTGTGTGTGTGTGTGTGTGTGTGTGTGTGAGAAGGAAACTAATTTTTTTTTTATTTGACTTGGGACAGCTACAGATTAGATCTTTACTACTGCCATCAACACTCGGCGCCATCTAGTGTCCACTAAATTTATTACATTACTTTTCCAAAGATTTACCAAATCAAGTCATTAATTCACATCAGATTGGATAGAAAAGGAAAGAGAAAGGAAATGAAAATGAAAGGAAAGGGCAGAAAGGTACTATGAGGAAAAAGACAGGAAATAATGGAAAGGGAAAATAATAAAGGGGTAAAAAAAAATAAAATAAAGAATATGAAAACAGAAAATAAATCAAAAGGAAAAAATCAATGCATCATATTCTGACAAAATGCTTTTTATTGTTTAAAACTGGAGTGAATGATTCATGAGTGGCACACCGATAATTACATATTGCAAAACCTATGTTAAATATCTAACATGATGAATATAAGCAGAAAGGATCCTTACGCACAGCTTAAAGCATGTTACATCACAACACTGTTATTTATAGGAAACACTGAACTGTTCTCTCACTAGCTTTACTTACAGCCACGTCAGGATGTTGTGGAAGTAGATCAGATTTGGGAAGCTTGCGGGCTGATGCTATTCACAGTTCACTCTGAATGGAAAGCAGACCAATTCAACTGCTACTCCAGCGATCCCAAACAAAACAGGCAGCATGAAATACAGCTTTAAACGGTGCTTTTGTGGATGGATTTGGCAGCTACATAGCCACAGCAGCTCTTTACTGGAACTCTAACACAAGATAAAAAAAAAAAAAAAAAAAAGGTGTGACTAACACAAGATAAAGGGGAAAAAAACAAAATCAAACAAACAAAAAAAACTTCAGAATCAGCAGCTGAACTACCAAGCATTAGTTCAAATGTGATGAGCTACGACGTTAAAGTTTTGGATTATGATTTGTATTATGCTTGAACTGTCACTGAATTTGTGTAAATTTGCATAAGTGTTTGCACTTGGGGAAATATTTCCATAAAACGTTTTATATAATCAATAAGATGCACAAAGTAAGTGCTTTGTATAAAAGTTTTTTTTTTCTCTTCTGATTTCTTCAATTATAAAATATATGACAAATCAGTTAAGCAATAATAGTTGCATAGCTGAGAAAACGTGTTAATAGTGCAATACAATAAAGGGGGCTAAACATTTGTCCAATTATATACAGGTAAATAATAAAGTATATTTCTTTTCTTTTAACACTGTAAAAAAAGACTAATAAATGTCAAAAACTCGGCATATAATATGATACACTCGATTTTAAACTAGCTTAACATTTCCAGTCAAGTGAAACTTGGGCAGATTAAAGATTAGGGCTTGGATACACATTTATATTGAAGCTATCTATAAGGAAGAAAGTCTTTGGAAGTGATAGGACATACCAGGATACACTTTTAAAGTTCAAAATGTGTACATGAGTATATAGGCGTACAACGGGCAGAGATTTCTACTGCAAACAGATATGTACACTGACTAGACTTTAAGGGCGTTAATGGGCAAGTTTAGTCTTTAGAGGTCACAGTGCTAACAATTTAATGTGTTGTGTGTTCACACACAGATGATCAGATAAATCAGACATTTAGTCAAATCATTGTAACTGAAGACTTCTATTTAAAACTGGCTAGAAAAGTAAGAGATGCTCGTATTACATTTGTGATCAAAGTCTGATTCATGAACAATAATGACTGGAAAATGCACTTAAGAGAAAAACCATCCAGCTCTTCAACAATAATACCGGTACAAAATCTGTAAATATTTTTTGTAATACTGAACATTAATATTGACTTGCTGAAATAAGTGCCACATGGCTGAAAACGGAATTAATGTACTGTACATTTTCCCCCATCATTAATCCAGCCACTGAGGTGCACAAGGCAGTGCATTCTTAGTGCCGGTCCCATGCCCGGATAAATGGGGAGGGTTGCGTCAGGAAGGGCATCCGGCGTAAAACTCATGCCAAATCAACTATACGGATGATGAAGAGGACTTCCATACCGGATCGGTCGAGGCCCAGGTCAACATCGACCGCCACTGGAACTGTTTCCCAGCAGGGTACCAGTGGAAACAATGCTACTGGTGGGAAAAGGAGGAGAAAGAGGTGGAAGGTGAATTTCGAAGAAACGTGAAAGTAGAAAAGGCAGGAGAGTGGAACTGAAAGTTGGAACTTTAAAATGTTGGCACTGTGACTGGTAAAGGAAGAGAACTGGCTGATATGATTGAGAGGAGAAAGATTAACATCCTGTGTGTACAAGAAACAAAGTGGAAGGGAAGTAAGGCCAGGAACATCGGAGGTGGTTTCAAGCTTTTCTATCATGGTGTGGATGGGAGGAGAAATGGTGTAGGGGTAATCCTGAATGAAGAGTATGTTAAGAGTGTGTTGGAGGTAAAGAGAGTCAGTGACAGAGTGATGAGTGTGAAGCTGGAAATCGAAGGGGTGATGAACACCATCAGCGCATATGCCCCTCAAGTGGTGTGTGAGATGGAGGAGAAAGAAGAATTCTGGAGTGAGTTGGATGAAGAGGTTGAAAGTATACCAAAAAAGGAAAGAGTGGTGATTGGAGCAAACCTAAATGGGCATGTCAGAGAAGGGAACAGGGGTGATGAGGAGGTGATGGGTAGGTACAGAGTGAAGCAGAGAAATGTGGAAGGGCAGATGGTGGTGGATTTGGCAAAGAGGATGGAAATGGCTGTGGTGAATACATACTTTAAGAAGAAAGAAGAGTGGAGGAAGGTGTTCTCAGGTGGACTATATTTTAATGTCAGAGATGCACTCTGAAGGAGATTGAAGACTGCAAAGTGATAGCAAGGGAGAGTGTAGCTAAACAGCATCGAACGGTGGTTGGGTGGATGACCTCAGAGGTAAAAAAAAAAAAAAAAAAAAAGAGGAAGAAAGAGAAAGCTAAACCAAAAATCAGATGGTGGAAGTTGAAGGAGG
>JAOTRR010000033.1:11656555-11667168 GCA_028570945.1 Gogo arcuatus
GATGTTGATAATATGTGGCTTGGTGGAGGTATGCACTCTACTGAGTGCCCTTCTAGTATATAATGTATAACATCTATGTGGTATTTTAAGTGGGTTAAAGTTTATAGCTGCACTTTTTTTTTTTTCAGTTATAGACACATAATGTTTGTAGAAATAGTTATCATGTCTCCAAAAAATGAGTAAACATGCTTTCGCATTCCAACATTCCAGTAAAAAACTCAATCAATATTTTTTGATGTTTAAAAAGTTCTTTTGAACTAAATCACATTTTAATAAACACTTTTAGCTCAAAAAAAATGAAAAGGACCTTTTCAGTCAGACATCAGCAAAAAAATCAAACAAACTTTAGACAAAGAATCTAAAAGATTTTAAGAGATGACTGAAGAATGAAAAGCTTGTCCACTTAGACCGAGAAAGTCTTTAGAAGCAACATGAGAAGGCCGCAAGGAAAAAAGAACACAACTCGACTTTGCTCTCTGACTGGCAGATTTATTGAGATTTGAAAAGCTAAAAAGCTGCTGTGCTGCTTTGGAGAAGTGCTAGTGGTTGGATCGTGCAATGAGGTGACCACAAAATCCTGCTCTTATATCCAAACTACATTCCAATGGTGTCCTGTGGTTGTAATGTAGGCCAGCAGACCATAAAAAAGCTTAGCTAAAAGGTTAGTGTGTCTCTACGGCCCTGAATGGCCAATTACATCAGATCAGAAACTTTGCAGATCTCATTTCCAGGTTGGTTCCAAATGTAAAAGTGCAGATCTCGTTTCCCATTTTGGCCTAAAGGTATGTATTATGGGAAGAGCTAATTACAGCCATTTTTACTACCTTTTTTTGCACTGCTGAGGTTGCCAGTTCGATCTATTAAGTACATACATACAAATGTAGACAGGCACACCTTCCTAATTTACACATGGCTGGTGAAATACAAACCCATATTTTGTGTGTGTATTTCAGTCACCAAACACATCCACATTCATATTTTGCCTTGATTTGTTATTTAGGATTTATTAATTTGTTATTTGGATTTTTATTTTTCAAAATCGACTAAATATAAGCTGCTTCTATCTAGGCATATACAATACACAATATTATACTGCCATGTTATCCTTTAACATTTACTAGAAACTTCATGCTCTCAGGGCTCTCCTCACATTAAATGAAAGTTAAACGGACAGTGTTTGGAGTGCAGTAATTTGAAATAAAATCTATCAATGTATATTGGACTTAGCTAACATTAGACAAGTATATATTTAACATCAGCTACCTATATACATTAATTGGGGATGCCACCGAAATATTTCAGCTGGAAATGGTCAAATGGCACTTAAAAGACTGAAAAGGACAATATTTTTGTACTACAAAAATTAAACAGGCTTAGAACAAAGTACCAAATCTAACACTTAACAAAAATGTTAATGGTAATGAGCACTAAAAAGTGATTCGATATTCTGTATTCGTTTTCCTTTTCTTTCTTTTTCCCTGCACTGGAAGGGTTGAGAAGCATTGGTGAAAAATGTCAGCTATGTTGGACATTAGACAGCTGTCACATCTGCACCTGATTGCACTCAAGACTCCATTTCCCAGAGTTGGCAGGAGCTTTCAAATATGGCCGCCGCAGACTACAACGACCATCCTGCACTGCACCGCTCTCAGTCTCTGGAATACTGATTATCTCACACACCTGTTCCTGGTCACAGCCTCATCACCGCTGTGTATATAAAGACTCTCAGTTCTCAAAGACTTTGCAAAGTAAATGCTCAGTGTTCCCTTGCCTGACTTTACCAAGCGTTATTGTTCGTGCTCATTATCTAGTTTGTACTTTCGTTTTTGCTCTCTGTCTCTACCGCTGATATCCTGTTTGTGCCTCGCCTGACCATTGCCTGTTTGTTGACTCTGGCTTTGCTTGACGATTTGGATTTGTCTACCAGCTTTGCCTTTAATAAACTCTCTGCCTCTTTTACATCCGTCTCTCGCCTGCATTCCTGACAACAACCAATTTGTAAAATGATTATATCATAAATGTACTGTTATGTAATGTTGGGGGTTTTTTTGTTTGTTTTTTTCTTTTTACTTTTTCCTACAAATTTCTTTGGAATCACCTAAAAATCCACCATCCGGTTGAGTTTTTATTGTCACCCCTGCTAGCAATGTCACCCCTGCTAGCCTTAAATGGTGGAAATGCTTGTTTTCCTGTCTCTTTTTAGGCCATCCATTCTAGACAAAAAAAATTTGTTTATTACAATATTTCGTAAGCAGGGAATATCAATATCGCATAAGCGTACATCTATTACATTGTGTATCAGTAACTCTGGCTTTTAAGGTTCAGAAAGTTCTGAGTATAAACAGGATTTGTGTTTGGTATAACTCCAAAGTACCGGGAAATTATTTTGTGTAACTAAAGAACTACATTCTGTATATCGTTATACAACAGTTAGTTTCAGTCCGATAATTTGATTGGATTAGCAACATTCCAAGGGTGCTGATATTTAGTATAACAGCACTGGTGCATTTCACCATTTGTATCAATCCGCTTGTCGGTGTTCACCACGGCCCAATCACAGCCATGCTGATAATCAGTACAACATATGCAGAGGTTGGAAGTAACAAAGAACAATTAACTTCTCCTTTTTAAGCATCTGTACTGTACTTGAGTTTGTCTTTAACTTAATACTTTTGACTGTTACTCACTACATTTTTCTATAGTCATATACTTGTAGGCTGACTTCTTCGTATCAGGTATCTCCAAGGAGTTGATCGAAATTTCTAACATTTCTAAACGTTAACAGATGTGACAGCAAGAATGACACCTAATACTCATCACTGTAATCTGTCTGCTGCTGCATATACTTTGTATTTATCAAGGCAGTTCGTATTGTGACAACTAACTGACTAATATTACTAATATCACATTATCCTGACATTGATTATTTTCCTATAATAGCAAACCCCATCATGTTTTATTTCTTATTTAAATTTTTACTTCTTTATAACCATCATAAAGTCAACTATTCGTCTTAAATGATATTATTCAGTAACTACTATGAATGAAATAAAGCTACTATGAAATAAAGTGTTAATAAACAATATGTTTATTCATCCATCCATCCATCCATCCATCCATTCATTATCTATACTGCTTATTTGTTAGGGTCGTGGGGAAGCTGGAGCCAATCCCAGATGACTTTACACACTGGGCAGGTCGCCAATCTATCACAGGGCTAACACAGAGACGAACAACCATTCACACTCGCATTCACAATTTAGAGTAGCCAGTTGAAAAATCCATATGTCTTTGGACTGTGGGAGGAAACCGGAGCATCCAGAGGAAACCCACATAGGCACGAAGAGAACATGCAAACTCCATACAGAAAGGCCCAAGTCAGCCCTATCAACATTTATTATTATTTTTTAATCGAAAAGATCCTAGTCATTTGGGAATGTCATGTGGTTCTGATCTCAGTGCAAAAGTGAAATCTACAAACAGTACAACACGGATAGCCAACTAACATGCTGACTAACATTCCAGCAAATGAGGCTACAGTGCAGTGAAAAGAAAACACCCCAGAGGGCAGAAAGTGAAAGGTGACTAACAGCTTTGCCAATGCAGGATCTGCACGATGTCTTTTGATTTGAATCATTATTTCAAAACAATATGACTTGGCAAATAAAAGGGTTGCAAAATGGTTTCTTTTGTCATTGAAATTGAATTAATATGCATCCAAACAACTCTTTGGTTTTGAGAGCGCGCTCTCTTTAGCTGTCATTGCCTCATCTGAGCAGTAACTATTTTCAGAACGTGCAAACACAGGGTCAGTCATTACTATCAACCTTAATAAATCGCAATAACAGCTTCGTTGCAATAATTTCCACTCAGTATTTTGTGCCTTGAGAAAGAAACTTTCATGAATGCATAAGCAATGAGGCAGAAATAAAGCTGGAGTGAGAAGCCCTCTGATCCTGGGCCAGGGTTTCCCAAACAGAGGTTAGTGAACCCCTAGAGGGCCATGATGGAATTGCAGTGGGTTTGTGAGAACGATAAAATTGCCAGTCATGTTCAAGTAAATGTCAATAATATATATTTTTACAAGTAAAAAAAGCCTAAATGAATTAAAACCATTAAGTTATAAATCAAATAACACAAATTATATCACTTTACTGCAACCTTGTAAATAAATAGTGATGGAAGTCGATTGAATTACGCATGGGTCATGTGATAATAGTTCTTAAATAATCCAACATAAAAAAAACTAGCTACTAGTTAGCTAGCTAATTCATTCTTTGTGGCTAAAAATATCAGGAAATGAAAGTGACAAGCACTTTCATGCCAGTAGCCTTTGCAAGTGTGTGATATGTTTGAAGCACATAATGAAAGAATGAAGCCACTAAAAATGTCTCTTCCATGCCAGGACCTGGTCTTTCCATCCCAGTACTAACCAGGCCTTTAAGGCACATTGGGCGGCGTCGATCTCCATTTCTCTAGCCCATTACATAGCTAGGGTTACAGTGGGGAGGCTGGTCCTCTGATAACCACAAGAGTTTACTCCCTACTCACATCTGTATTACGGTATGCCTCACCAGACGGTACTATTTTTATGATGGTCTTTGGTATGACCCGACCCAATCGTAAGTAGAACTTGCAATCTCCCGGTCGAGAGGTGGACACGCCAACCACTAGACCAACTCGCAGTCTGAATCCACAAAACCAGTCAAATATTTTAAGGCCATGTTGCATAACTTAAAGCTAGGATAGGCAATTTTTTAGAAGCATTTTTGTTATATTTCTTGAGATTTTCTTTACATCCTAACAGCAATGAATAAATCAAATGCTCTGACAATGAAAAGAAAAAAAAACCCTGTCATTTGTGGCATTCGCAGGGCTGTAAAAAGTCCAAAAGCGTGACCGGAGACTTCCACGAGGCTAAGCGGACTTATGTCAGACATATTGCTGAAGCTAGCGAGCTAGTCGATAGCTGTGTGTACTAACAATAGCCATGTTCATTATTTACCTTCATTACGATAATGTTAGGTGTTTTCTTACATGTGAATGAGACTTGAGGTAGTTGGATATGACAACAATGCGCTATGCTCCTCTTTCCAACGCTCTCTCTCATGGACTCGTCCTCCAGCAGTGGTCAGGCAGTACGCATTCATGTGTTTTGGAAGTGTGGCTTTGGAGTGAGGCCTGAAGGGAGGGGGTGGAATTTTTCGGTTGGATACTTTCAAAAACGTTGCCTACTCTAGCTTTAAAATAGCAGCAGATGCTTTCTAGAAGTGAAAGTTTTACTTAGCATTAGCCTGCTTAAAATTTCAGGCAAATCATTTAGGTTGAAGGGGTTCAGAGGACGAAACAAGTTTGGGAACCCTGGTAGGTGATTTTTAACGCCTGATGAGGATTTGAAAAGACACCAAACATTAAATCTGGCCTTTTATACAGAATGAATCATCTTTGTAAATCATCCCACTATCAGGTTTGAGGCTAAAGCATGAACTCACAAGAAGATTTGTCAGGAAACTATGTCAAGAAAAATCCCCATGGAAAAAAAAACTCCACACACAATGAGAAATTATTTAGAGAAACACCAAACAGCAACCGTGAGAGGTAAAACTGAAGATTTGAATTATGAGTGCCAAACCCAACATCTTCAAAAGCTATTGTTTGTAGACAATGTAGTCAAACCCCCCTATTTACAGCAGCAACAAAATGCCAACCGGTATAAAACCAGACATAAACAAGGCTCATACAGTTTTTCTACAGGGAATTTTGCAGCATTTTCTATGTACTGTAGATAAACAGCTGGGTTGTTGTTGTTTTTTCAAGCATGGGGCAGTGCAACATTTAAGCTCAATAAATGTCAAGCAGCTTCTGCAAAGTATCTGCATTGTGTCATTTCAGCTCTGAAGCGTGTTATAATGCGTGGAGTCTCTTTGACGCATTTAAATATGAAGATGTCAATTTCTCTCCTGAGTGTGCGTTTTAACACAGCTTTACATTTTGTTTATTAGTCCATTTTAGTTGATCTGGCAACCAGGAAGATCTGGCAAGCCTGTAATGATTTGATTACACCTGTCATCTGCCAATATGCTGTATATTAGCCAGCGCTAAGATTAGATTAAAGTGGCTAAGTGCTAGCATCACAGCCACCTCCATCTCCATTAAGGGGATTTATCTGGCACCGTAGTCTCACTGAGCACATAATATACAAACCAAGTAGCTGTGAGATTATTTAACTGCAACATATTTAAAATACAAAACTACTTATAAGGGAAAAAAAAATCAGGCCTGTGATTTATGTAAGGAATAAAACACTTGGGGGTGTGCTAGTATAGGAAAACAATCAACGACAGGGTGGTGTGATTTGGCCTGAAGTGAAGCAGAGTTACTAACATTGATTATTTTCTTATAACAGCACATCCCGAAGTATTATATTCCTCTTATATAACAGCAAACAAAGACATACCTTTTTTTTTATCCATTTAGAGTTACATTTAATGTTGTGAAATGACCAAAATACAGGTAGCAGTCAGCTATAAACAGTCATCCCTTCATCAGCCTCTCTTTTTTCTTTAACTGGAAATCAATCAAACATTACTTCCTTGTTACTGTCCTCTGTCCTGAAGACTTTTCCGTGATGGAACGTACCGACTTACAAACCACTGAAACTGGAGACTCCTTCCATACATGTTCACTATTGACATATTAACGATTATACATTTCTATTTGTTCAAAAACAATATGTTTTTTAGCCTTTGATTATACCATAACCTTACTGGTCAACCTGCTTCAAAAATTCAACATTGCTGTAGTCTAGTCAAAATTAAACACACTCCAAACCTAGAACTTTAGAAATCACTCATTTTTACTTCGTAAAAAAATGCATGTGTGATCCCTGAATAAAGGTCATTTGTATTGTGATTTATCGTAACAAAGTGGCTCTGATATATCATTAATCATCCGCCTTTCAAACTTATTCATGCTGGTTGTATGTGACACTGTGGTTTTTACACACACTTAGGAAAGTACCTCAAAGTCCTTCAGGGTGCTCTTCCACATACAGCCGTGGTTAGCGCAGTGCACTCTCAGTGCTAGAATCTCTTTATTGATCGCTGCATCGTTGAAGAACTGCAGTCACAAAAAAAGGGGAAATTATAGCAAGTTTCCTGAAACACTTCTGTGACTCACAACAGTTTTTCTGTAAATTAAAACTGGGATGGCAGAATATTACCATGGTCCTAAATCACGAGTTCAGAATTTTAAAAAAAAGTACGGTGGAAAAAGGTGTGGGCTTACAAAAAATTATAATAATAAATAATGTCATAATAAATAATTTGGGTTGATTTGCCTAAAAGGTTTTGGAGGAGGAGGAGGGGGGGGGGGGGAATGGCGCAGATTAAACCATGTTCTGAAGGTCACATGGTTAATAGTGATAGAACAGTGGTAGATTTACCACAATACAAACTATGGTGACTATGTGGTGGACAATTCTTCTAGATAACCAGGTACAGTATTCTTAGACCATCACCATGAGGTTTCACTGCACTTTTTACCTCGCTCTGGATAAGAGCATCTGCTTAATGAGGTAAATGTAAATGAGAATTTATTAGAATCCAGCTTCTTCACATTTCCTTCTCCATCCATGTTGTTAATCATGTGTGTGTGTGTGTGTGTGTGTGTGTGTGTGTGTGTGTGTGCATGCAAAATTTACATGGCTGTGGTATAGTCTCATAGTCAAATAAATTATCACCTCCAACTAAAGGTACATTAAAATTCTGAAGGTCAGTAAAATACGTTAAAGTACTTTAATCCTCAGTACACTCACTATACAGTCAGTAACTATTAAGTAAGGATTATCACACAGTTTCACTTTTACTGACTGTCATTATGCACCTCTGTCAGCACCCGTCTACACCACGAAGCAGTGGAAAGAACCACCAAAGCACAGATATTATTTGGGTAGTGGATTAGCAGTGACTCTGATGTGGTCGTGTGTATGATGCTTGTAGGAGTTTGTTATATCCGGTTGCTATGCACGCCTTCCCTACACAGAGACTATAACTCATTATGTGTTAGTAGAGTCACTGCTGTGCTGAGAAGGATCCAAGTACAGTAACATCCCGGTGGTGAGGTGATCTCTTCCCACTGGTGGACGAAATAGATGGAGTCTGATGGGCTGCAGTCAGTAATAAAACACTTCAAAGTGACCGATGTGTAGTTTTACACAATCAAATGACCAAAGAGTGTAAATACATGATTGACAGCTTTTTATTTGACTGCCACAGATTTTGGCCTGAATTCGTTTGCACATAAATGTATACAAATATGTAGGGTATATTTTGCTACTTTTAATCTCTATGAAATAAGTAATAAACAAAGCCACTGACTGGAAGCCATTTGCCCATAATTAAGAGGTGTAATCAAGATAAGATCAAGATAAAGCAGCTACTGAAGATGAATGAATAAGTGAATCAATGAATCACCGAATGAAAATAATCGAGTACATACCTGGTCAAGAGTCAGTAAGCCGTGGTTGCTTTGCTGTTTTGGGTCTTCTTTACACTTTGTGCAAACAAGATTTTTGTTGTTTCTGTTATTTAAAAAAGAAAGAAAGAAAGAAAGAAAGAAAGAAAGAAAGAAAGAAAGAAAGAAAGAAATTAACAGGAAAATAAGCATGGAATCAACAAACAAACAAACAAACAAACAAACAAAAACAAACAGAAAAACAAAAAGAAAAGACAAACAAAAACAAACAAACACAAACAAATAAAGCAAGCTTAAACAAAACATTAAAACGAAGCATGACTACACAAATATATCTAAATAAATACACTCAGGAAAAAAAGGTTATTTTATGTTCTCTGGATTGTTTAATATTTCTAACTTCCTAATGAAATTCTACTTGGAAACTTTTTTCAGTCATTTTCTGTATAGCACCTTTCAAGGTTCCCCAAAGTAATGGTACTTTTTTTTGATGCAGTCCCCGAACACATCCTGTAAATTTTAATTTTAATTTTAAATTTAAATGCCCACTGATTTTTTTTTTTAACTCATGTAGCACAAAGTGCTTTCAAAGCTATATATTATTGTTGTGAATCTCACTTCTGAAGTTGCTTGTTCAGTTAATTTGACTTTCCAACACCTAGCAAAACTTTATTCATAAGTATAAAAACTGTTTTATAGCCAACCAGGCACAATGGACATGACGTGCACATCGCTCTTCCATGACGGATTACTGAATGTGGGAATAACAGCGGATCCTTTATGGATAAATCACATAGATTTCACATAATCCTAACTTTCTCTCATGTGACGATGTGAAAAATATTATGTGATGACATGCACAGTGAAACAGAAATAGTAGTGATGGAAATGTGTCAGTACGTGTTTGGGGATCACCCATGTTGGCATTTCCCCTCCCCCCCCATTTACCACTCGGTCCATTTTCACTTTTATTTTACTTTGTTCTGAGCAGAATCTGTAACTTCTGTTGCTGACGATTCACATGTGAAATTTACGCATGTGAGTTTCAGACACCTCGCATACTCTGTTTCACACATTTTTCATATGTTGGGAAACCCTTCACATGTTATACGAGATTTTATTTTCATAAGTGATTTTTACACAATTTCACAGCATGTCTGAAAACTAGCTTTACACATTTTATCCAATATAAAAAGTCAACCAGGATGACTAGAAATACTGGGATTGTCCCATTTTTCCAAATTTTATCCATATTCTTTTTAAGATCTTCATTTGTCCCTGGTATAATTTTCCCCCCCATCCCTTCTGTAAAGCGACCTTGGGATTGTGAAAGGCGCTGTAGAAATTTACCTTATTATTATTATTATAATGAATACACAGGAGAACGCAAAAAATGTTGACAGATTTATTGAAACAAAATCTGTTACACAGGTCCGGCGATGTCTGTAAGATTACAGACACTGATTATCTAAATGCAAGAATCACAGTTGCTACTGAAATATTGATATAGGTATGTTGCAGTGTACAAGATTGTACATAGCAGCACTCAGATTATCTCCTGGATGGTTCATGCATCATTAATGGTCACTAATATTTGTAAGTTTGTTACAACTACTTTATGAAAAACCTTGGGGGTTTTGTGTCTCTGTATATACAGCACTGCAAAAGTCTTAGGCACATGTAGAGAAATGCTGTAAAGCAATGATTCCTTTAAAAATAATGAAACTACGGTTTATTTATGCTTTCTACATAAAAGTAAATCTACAAAGTCAATATCAGATGTGAGAACCCTTTGTGTTTAAAAATGCAACAGTAGTCTCAGGAACATTTTGTAATTTTTTTTTTTCTGAGTATCTTGGAGAATCTACCGCAGTTCTTCTGGAGGCAATTACTGTTACACTTATTTTTTAGGTAATCCCTGACAGCCAGCTTTCACTGTCCTAAAATCAATTTTTTTAAATGAACCCAATAATGCAAACTTAATGAAATAAACATCTAAGACAAAATTAGTATTAAAAAAAGATATGGGTGCGTAAGACTTTTGCACAGTACTGCATATATATATTATATATATACATACACACACACATACAGCTCTGGAAAAAATTAAGAGACCACTTCAATTTTTTCTTAAATCA
>JAOTRR010000033.1:11713680-11725041 GCA_028570945.1 Gogo arcuatus
AAAATGACTTGATGAAAAATCACTCTTATCAGTGCTGGTCAGCACTTGTCCATGCTGCAGCACTTGCGTGCTGCAGCAACCCTTGGGGTACCTACTGAGAAGGTCACTGGACTACTCTTTATCTGACAATCATATTGTCACTCATATTGAGTTATATGCAGAACAATCACTAAGTATGAGTACTGGTACATCACCAGGTAGGTTTGAAAGCACCCTCAGAACCACTGGCCCATAAGACAAGCTGATGAACCATCAATGATCCATTACTGTGTAAGTCACTATTTAGACCATTCATGATTAGACCAATAGCGCTGGCTATTCAGCAGTTTGAAAACACACACCAATCGATGTGTTCATGGAAGAACCATTTTGAATCTGAACCCACACATCCTAACCTCAGTAATGGGGAGCAAAACTTCATTCATGGAGGTAGCCATTTGGATGGAATATCAGGACCACCATTTTTATTACACAATATTGACTGGATCATTAAAAATGGCTATAGAATTGATCACTTGAAAGAAAGCTGCACGTCTTTATCTGTCCATTCATCTCGTCAACAAGCCTTTTCTCTCCAGAGAAAACCACCTGCACTTTATTTAAGCTTAAAAGCAACAGGGAGGTCAGACTGACTGACGGCGTCTTTGTGTGACTCTTTTGAACCCGAGTAATCATTGAGTGTTCTCCCGCTTTGTATATTCCGCTCTGGTTCTGACCTCAGCGCTATTGGTGTCACTCTGCCATGGTGCAGTGCCATTGAAAGATGAGATGAAGAGGAGAATGCTGCTATGCTTTTATTTTAGATACCCTTGGCTCTGTCCTCATGTCCTTTGCCTTACCAGCATCGCTTCACTGACAACATATAAAAGCTTCTCTGAAAATATTGGCCATGCTTGGTTGAGCATGGCCTCATGATCTCAAGCCGCTATTTTCCGGGGCCAGAGGAGCAGGGTGGTGGTGGAAGTCTCAGTGTATATGTGTGTGGGAACGTCTACAGTTACCGTGTCCCTGATTGGTATTCAGATTGGTGTTCACTAGTAAAATGTTTAAAAGGCTCTGTGCTCTCCCGGTCCCCTAGAGGCACTCTTTGAAAGGTCTTCACTTTCACAGAGGAAGACAAGACTGATGCTTTATACACATGCCACACATGTGCAGTGTAGCATAGCATACTGTCTCTGTGAGTCAGAGTTCGTCTGCCAGAGCCCTCCCACAGTGGACCTCTGAGACCTGTGTTCACAAATCATGTGCTAAACTAGGATGAGATTTCTTGTGGGTTATAGAGTTCCTGAATGCACAAATTGATGCTATATATCCATTATATGCATAGATATGTCTTCCTTTACAATGAAACCCTGTCCCAAGCTTCCTTTTATTCATACCTTTTTGGAGTTTTGGAAGTTGAGCAGAAGATCTGGAGAGCATTAGTAAACACAGCATTATAACTTTTAAGTTTAGTAATCTTACAAGACTACTGAAGAGTAGATTAGCTTGTCTTGTTTAGACAGCTTGGAAGATGGATCATGGCAGTTAAGCAACACTCATCAATGCAGCCTCATGTAAAAAATGTGTGGTCATCCAAATGGTGAAGCTTCAAAATGGTATGGACTATATAGCAAACTAGCTCACCGTACATTGTTACATTACATTAGCTACAAATTTTTAGCATATTTTATCCAGGCAACCAAAACAAGTGACCGACCATCACGCTGGAACATTTACTTGCCTGGTAGGGCAGCTAATATATTTATAATTTATCCTCCCCAGTAACAATGCAGTGGTTAGAAAGCCCAAGAAAATGTGGGACAATGAGTGTTATCTTATCTTGAAAGGTTGAAATTCTTTTTTTAAACACTTATACTGATTCTCTACAAAGGTTCTGCATGATTTGTGTACTTGTAGTAGGGAGCCCATGCCATAGCTTACATTCATCCCCACACCTTTGTGCAAGCCTTTCTTGTTTTGCAGCCAAATGTGATGCTCTCGTTAGTTGCGCAGGGAGCCAGAGGCAAGGTTTCTCAATCCCAGCAGACATCAGACATTATTGCTTTATACTGCAGAGACTGCTCTCTTCTGCAGCCTAATGATGGCTGTAGATTGGCGTCTACTGTGCATATTTATTATCTTTCAAAAAAATATGACAGAGTCTGCTGAAGATTCAGTGGAGTGTGAGGAAATGAGTCCTGCAGGCTTGTTGTGCTTAGTTTCTCTCCATGGGTGGATTGTAAACAGTCAGCACACAGCAGGGTAATAGGAATTCAGCTCACAACCCCTAAAGTGTAATGATATCCACCATGGGGGCGGAAGAGAAAATAATTATCATAAATTTCCCTGGCATTCAGTAGAGTGTTCTGCAAGCAGATGTTTTTTCAGTACATACATATAGACATAGTGCTTATTAATGTATATAGATCTCAGGGGGAAAAACATCCAAACTGTCATGTGCACATGTGTATTGACTGTAATGTATGCTATCTGTTGATTTAACAAAACACAAAGATGCAATGGAGTAATAAACACACACTTATTACTGTTTTGTATTGTATTACCCCTGTTCCTAATTTTCCTGACATGTGCTGTTGGCTTGGAGTGTCAAGTGAATTACTAAAGTGTCAGCTGTAAAGCAGTGAGTGATAGGCATGTAACAATTCACCCAATTCACGATTCGATTCAATTCACAGTACTGGGTTCACAATTCTATTTTCCCATGATATTTTTGAAAAATTAAATTAAATGAAAATTTTTATTACCAAAAATTGCAACATTTATTTTCCTATTCTTTATCAACTTAAATACCCCTCTTGTTAAATAAAAAAACACTTGTTTAATTTATTTAATGATCAATAATAATTATTTACCCACATTTGTAAAGGTTGGAGTGAAATATAATGGCCTATTAACTAAAATATTTGTTTTATTAAAAATGAAAACGTTAATAACAAATAGGCCTTTTCTTAATACACTTTTATGAACATTTCTACTACTTCCATTTGTTCTCTTTTCTTTAGCTTTCAGCAGTCTGGAAAAAGAGCGTTCCGATTTCTTGTTAAATCTATTTGTACAGTCAGTCACACAACTGCTTTTTCTCATTTTAGATCTGTTTTTTGTGTATTTTCACAGAATTAGAACTGTGTTACTTCCGCCTAGGGTGAGGTCACGTGTATTCCCGCTATTGTACGTTATTGCATCCTCTGCTGTCTAAACAACACAATTACAGCGAGGAAAAACTAAGAGATTACGCAGCCTGATAATGACCATGATTCATTTTTTATTTCATCGATTCGAATTGTCATATATTTGTATAGCGATTTATCTTTGCATGATATATTACTACATACCTAGTGAGTGAACATAACGTCTTTAAAGCATAAAACAGTTAAACAGGGTTTCTGGTGTGGCAGCTCCAATCTTCATTCTAAATACTTTCATTTGAAATCCTTTTGTCTCTTTGTCTTTCTGTTTGCCTAACACTTGTTTTTCTCCTATCCTTTTGTCTTCCTCTCTCCCTTTCTCTCACAGAGGACAAGCTGTAGTTACTTCCTGTGCACCATTCTCCTCTTTGTTGCTGTGCTACTAGCCGTTACAGTAACAGGCACTATCCTCTTAATGAACCACTCCCAGGCACCCTCAGGCCCCGATGCTCCACCCCTCATCACTACCAATCAAGACGAAGGCAATGCCCTGGTGACGGTGGAGAGAGGTGATGGCTCCCGCATTAACATCTTCATCGACCCCAACTGCCCCGACTACAACAGCAATTTCCTGCGACTGGAGGGCTTACAGACATCACTGCTGCACTCGCTCAGCCACCATGACACAGACCTGAAGTCGGTGAAGGGCCAGGAGCGTGCACTGCTTGTCCAGTTGGCTGAAGAGATAGCCAAGCTGTCAGCCCATGGCAGCCAGCTAAAGGCAGAGTACAACGCACTGAGGCAGGGCCAGAGCAGCATCAACCAGGAGATCAGCATGCTGCAGTCTGAGCAGGCCAGGCTCGTCCAGGTGAGACACTGACTCTGTTAAACTTGTGGGTTAAGTGGGTTAAGAGTTGATATAATGGGGGAAATGGACCAGGCCCACATCTTGACCTAACACTCCTTTTTTCAATTATATTCAACATTTTATAAGCAGTGGTAGCTCAGCAGCTAAAATTCCATGGCAGTTAAAATTTTGTTATGAATTAATATCCCATTGATAAATTACCATTGTTGGACATGCAGAACACTACAAAATTACCATGGCAGAAAACAAATTACCACAATATAAACCATAATCTGAAAACACAAATCAAAATCCAACAACACAAATCCAAACACTAGTAACACCCCAACATTATCACCACACAAAAACCAAATCTGAAACGACAATGGAAATTAGAGAATGTGGAAATTTTGGCAGTAGCACTGTAGAGTAAAAATACAAAGCCAAGTCATGTATTTGTTTTGACTTGCTGCTTTTCACATGGTTAGTTTAAAACTAGCAGCAGCACTGTTCAGTGCTCTTCTAAATGAATGGTTTATTCTCTACTTGAGGATTTTAATTTGTCTTTTGATGCGTTTTGAAGATGTAACTTTTGATCTTCATCCAGATGGTTATTTTCTCATTGTCCCTTCACTGTTTTTGCAAAGTTTTGAAAATGCCTTTTGTAAGTGTTTGTAATGTTGCACCTCCTCTGCCTCCTCCTTTGTGTGAGGTCTGGGCAGTTTCCGGAGAGTCCTGTATATTTTGCTTTAAAAAAAAAAACAAAAACAAAAAAAAACCCTACTATCACAGAAAGAGACATTTTACCTGACATGGCAGATGGCCAAGCACTGAGATTTTCCAATTGCCAACAGCAAACATATGAGATTATCTTGTTTACTCACCCATAACTGCATCAAACAAAAGTTCTTCACTTTCTTAATAACTTTTAAAAACAAGATTCCCTGAATCTTTTTTCAGTCTAGTGACTGAATCTTGCTCCAAAAAGTTCAACATGTCCCAGTGTCCAAAGGTTTGTCTTCTAGCTGGAAACCTGCAGAGGGGCATGCATGTAAATGGGAGTGCAGAGAGACAAACTGATTTCAGCCTTCAAGATTCTGAATCTTGTAGCCAGAAAAGTGTACAAAATATATCAGATGTTCTGTGGGATTATTTCCATCTCATGCATGATACACAGCATTACACATTTGCAAGAAATGGAGTTGAGATTTTGAAGGTTATGTTGGCTTCTTTGTAAGCTACACTTACCCATAAACCCCTGATTTGTCCAAATGCAGTTATGGATATGTGAATCACAATCCATCCATCCATCCATCCATCGATTATCTATACCGCTTATCCGTCAAGGTCACGGGGGAAGCTGGAGCCAATCCCAGCTGATTTCAGGCAAGAGGCGGGTATACCCTGGGCAGGTCTCCAAGCTATCACGGGGCTTGAATCACAATCTACTGAGAATATTCAGTAATGAATGACTTGCAGATTGAACTTCAGTAGAGCCACAAGTATTTTCCCCGACTCTTACACACAAGATCGGCTAATCACTTAAATTCAAGCCTTTCAAAGGTTTGAATTACTGTGTGTTAAAGCACTACTCAGTTCCATAGTCCTTCAGGAGTGTCAACTGACCTGAAGGCAGTTCTATCTGGAAATGCTCTTTCAAACCTAGTGATTTTAGTGGGCAGAGTGATGATTTAGAGAAGCACCTGTGTAACCTGTAATAGTGTTGTTTCAGTGCTGACCAGCAGACTGAGAGACAGATGGGTCCAACTGTCTCACCACTTCAGCATTTTATGAATTCAGACAGCAAACTAGGATCGTATTTTCATTAGATTTCCTCAGCCAGGCGATAAACACAAGTCTCTATCAGTGGGGATGAACCGTCTCCTGTAAATCCCTGTGGTGTGTCTGGTTATAATTTGTCATATTCACTTTGGCAAGTTTTGAAATGGGTTTTGAAATCTTTCCTTGAAGGACACCTGGACTGTTAGGTGTCCTTTTTTCTTAAATAGATTCTTAAATGGTGTTATTTTTTTTCTTAATTAAACTCAAAGAAGCACATAATTACATGCTGATCATTTTTGAATTTTGATTAAACTTTTCCTTTCACCTCCTGAGGCGAACCTGAGGGCTGCTTCTGTTTTGTGCATAATAGCCAGACCCCCTGCTAATGATTCTTGGGTAGAAGTTGTTGAATAGTACGGCGGAGATGGGGATGTGGTGAGTGCAGAAATGTCATCATTAGTGGAGAAAGAGAAAGATGGGAATTTATAGGAACAAGATAAATTAATTAAGAACAAGGTGGAGATTCAGTTGTTTTAACTCCATTTATTCATTTGGAAGATGCTTTTATCTAAAGCGATATATAATTAAGCTGATAAGTTGATGGTTAAGGGGCTTTCTCAGCCCCTTAACCTGAAATCAGAGCGCTTCCCTGGTATTATGCATCTTTGCCCTTTTGTAAGTTGAGTGCTCTTCTCAGTTAGAATGAGAGAAATTGCTGATGTGCTGAGTGCGCTTGACATCTGGCCAAGCAAAAGGCATCTTTTGTGGATCTCTGGCAACGTCCCTATTTGGTGGCCATCTTGGCAATACTCCTTGCTAAGTCTTTTCATACACGACCAAGCTTTTCCTGTGTCCATTTGAATGGGGAGAGACCTGTAAACTAGGAACTGATCAACAAGATGGATTTCAAACATGGATTTTGAACATTGGCTGTTAAACTCTGACAAAAAAAGTTCTAGATATTGTGTGGTATTTGGCTTTTTTTCAGGTCAGGAGTTTTCATTTTGGAGCATTACTAAGGTTTATCAACAAGGCGATTGCCTTTTTTTTTTTTTTTAACTGATGGACGGCACTCACAACACAGCCTCATTTCCTATATTTCAAGTAGTGGCCAGTTTCTGCTTCTATGCTGTATTGTCTGTGGCAGTCTTCTGACTTAGCACAATCTCTGGATCATTAAAGATACCCATAGATTCTGGCCTCATTTAACATTTCTTCCCCTCACTCCCTGGAAACATAATGCAGAGGACGTGCAGAAAGCCCCATTACATTCACTAACTCTAATAATACTGCTCCAGTTTCAGTATGTGTCATATATGAAACTTACGAAAAGCTGTGGTGTGGAGTGATTAGCACACTTTACCTTAACGTTAGTGGAAAAGTTTCACCTAACCCTCAGAAGAAAAATACCCTGATGGAGGAATGTCCCATTAAACTATATGAGTTCATTTTAATATCATCTACTTTTTTTATGATTCCCTACTTGCAAACATGTATCATTATTTTACTACTATGTTATATCTTGGAATAATTAATTGCAATTATTATGACTAAAGATTTTAATTAAAAAAATACTCTCTCACACATGGGATGTTGTTTTCCATAAAATAATATTGCACTATTTCTTCTCTGATAATACATTTTCTAGTAATTGTAATGTAGGTCAGGTTAGTGTACCTCTGTGTGAGCATGGCCCGTCTGAACGCGTGGACTGGTGTCACACTAAAGTAAATATTTACTTTATATTTTTGTCACACTAAATATTTTATTAGGTAGCTAATTTGAACCTGTACGCCACCATTTTAAATGATCTGCCTTAATATAGTTGTTAATATTTCCCTGTGAAAATACAGTTGCTGAAAATTCAGTAAATGCAACTTGTAGATAATTTCTCAGCAGGCACTGGAGAATTAATATAGCATGAGAAGTTCCTTTTAATCCATATATATGTAAAATGAGAGAAAAATACAAATATACATGGAACTATCAGCTTGTTAAGTCTGACGTCAATAGCCATTTCCGGGGCCAAACGGCCCTTCAGTATTGCCAACATAGAGACTTTGTCACTAGATTTGGGGATTATTTAGACCCCGTTAGCAACTTTAATTAATAAAAAGCCTAGTGACAAACCTAGCGACTTTTTCAGCACACATTAGAGATGGCTCTCCAGCTCACATCACAGCCGTTGTTATACAAGTCTAGAGAGCATTTTCGCTCGACTCACAGTGTAACGCCCGACTTGCACTTGTGACCAGTCACTGATAACCATGGTCCCGCCCCACGACCAATTACTGATAACCCTGGTCCCCCCGACCAATCACTGATCATTACTGTTTGTCTCACTCTCTTGCCTCTTTGTTCTTCGTTTTAAACTTTCTTTTTTGAGATACCACATTTTATAAGTATTAAAAGCGAGTAAACATTTTCCTTCATCACAGTTGCATACTTTTTTTGGACTCAGATCTGTTCAAACAATGAGGGACACAGCACTACAGCATGTTGAGAAGATGAGGCTTGGCCCCGGAAATACGGTCGTTACGTCACGGTTTAACAAGCGGATAGGCAATTTTGGACGTTTGCAAACAGGATTTAAATGTTTTGTGATTGATATATCTGAAATTCATTTTAAATGGTGGCATATGACTAAACATAATAAGCCATTACAAACCATTAGAAATGTCAATGCATACATCAAAACATTTTCCTTAATGGGTAAGCATTTTTTAAATTGATCTTTGCATGAGAATGCAATAACCGCAAACTAGTTTTGTGTTTGAGAGGCAGATGCATTAACCTAATTCATCGCTGCCATTTTGAATAAGATCTAGGTCTGTTTCCAGAGGAAAGTAGATTGTTTGAGAGTGACCAATCATAACTGTCAGAACATGGGTGTTACTCCTGGCTCCAAAGTCACAAACTTAACTTGTGAGCAAAGTGGTACAGTACTTCTTTGAGTGAGGGACAGGAAACATGCATTTCTCAGTGTTCTAGCAAAAATCACACACACAAAAAATAATAATGACGTAACAAAAAATAATACAAAACCCATAAAAAAATTTCACAACAGAGATATGGAAATGCTTTTATTCACTTTTGAATCTTGCATAAAGATTAAATGTTGCAAAGAGGATGTTGGGTAGAGGGTTGGGTTCAACAAACACAGTGGTAAAAACAGTCAGTCTGCCTAAAGATGACAAACATTGCTAGCTAAGTGGGATTTCCTCACACAGTGAATATCAGGCTTTGGTCAAGTTGTTGGATAGCAACATGTCGTAGTGAAATAAAAAAAAAAAACATAATTGATTCAAATCAGCTGTCAAAATGTCTCCATTTCTCCTGCGTCAAAGTTGGAATTAAATCTTTAAATGCAGTTGGAGGTAACCAAAAGCTGTAGCTTTACTTATGATTGTGATATCAGAACCATACATAGTTATCTGATACTCTACTTCTATTAAAGCTTTATAATGAGCCATTTTGGCATGAATATAAAATTAGAATTAAATTAAAGAAAGTAGTCTACACGTTTTCTTCTAGTTTCAGGCAATCTTGGCACTGTTCAAAATGTGTTAAAAGCTCAGCTTTAGCAGAGGGCATGCTTGAGTCAAGAAGGTGGCTAAAGGAGTATTTAATGTATTCTATAGTTAATTATCAGAGCAACGTGTGAAATCGAGTGCTGTGTGTAATTGCCTGGTGAGTCAGACCCTTTCCGTCCTTCTGCTGTGTAGTGAAGACAACACGCTGTTGCCCTTTCCTTTGAAGGAGTGAAAAGAAAGAAACATTTATCTTCATGTCAGACACACGCTGAAATTAATCCACCCTGACACTTTCCCTGATCTCCTGGCAAAGCTGCAGCTCTTGCTTGACTAAAATTAGTGGCATATAGTCACAAATATATATATATAAGTTTGTCTAAAATTTGTTGCTATGATGCCAATTGCTACTGAACTGGAATGTTAGTTCTGGAGGCAAAATAGCAGAATTTGTGTTCTGACAATGCCAATGCTGGCTACATCAGCCTCAGGCAGTCTCGCTGATCAACTCGAGGAACATTCTGACAACACTGAGACTAATTCTGAAGATTGAGTGCAAGCCCAGGCACAGCACTAAACCAACTTGACTATTTTCAATTTCCTCGATCCCAACTTATATAAACTGCTTATATATTTAGACCATGTGAAACCTGGCAGGGATTTTCAGAGACACTAGAAAACTCAGATTTTATAATGGCATTCTTCAGAGAAGGAATAATGTATCGAATGTCTTTAAGCCCTCATTTACCACAGCCCTAAGGGTTTTAATATAATAAAGGTGAACTTTGCAAAGCCACAACATTGTGGGCTGTGACAAACGGCTCTTAGAAACCGATTTATAATAGCAGCGATGTGATGATGCAATGGTTGGTAGAGAAGGAGTCTTTTATATACAGGGGAAAATGTGTACAATTGTTTTGTGTGTGTAAAAATGTGTTTAATTGCCATGGTGAAGTAAAAGTTCACACTAACATACCTCCTCATTTTGCATGTTTGAAGAGTGGAAAACATTTTATGCCAGTGCCGAACAAGAAGAATCAAAATCAAAGCACAAAAGGACATCCAGAATGACAATTCCCATGTTGACAATTTCCTGTTAAAAAAAAGTGCTTCTTAAAAAAGACTAAAACCTAATATACTGTATAAATCTCTTCTTTTTTTGTTTATGATTGCTTGGTACTGGATTGCTATTTTCTATTCAATTTCCTCTGATGCTGTTGTGTTCATTAATCTTTCTTCTCCAGTGAGCGAAATCTGTTTTTTTGTTTTTTTTCCCTCTATACTCAGATGCCCTCTGTGTTAGGAAGCAAGAATAAAAGCAGCTTTGAATGTGTCTATGATTAATGAATGCAACTCAGCCACCAATTTTAAACAATGTTCACAAAGTATCAGTGACCATCATTGAACGTTTACAAAGTCCAATTACAGAGCAGATAGCAAAGCAAGCTTTATCTGCCCACAGCAGGCCAGCACAGGACCGAGACCTTAATGACAATGAAATCAGTCTAAAGCTGGCTTTTGTTTTTAACACATCATTTAGACATTCAGAACGTTAAGTGCTCATATCAGATGCCCCAGGATGAGCAGGTTATACATTTTAATTAGATGGGCTGTTACTGAAAATTCTCTATTCTTTATGGAAAACTACCACAGGATTCCCACTGGAATCCACAGGTTATGAGTGGGATTTGGTGCCTCATCATTGGAGCTCCATGCAAACTCATGGTATGTTCTCAGGAAATCATGGGATATATACAGTATTTTGGGATATCTGTATTTGAGTATTTGAGTATATCTGGGAGCCCATGAAGATTTATGTTACTCCCACTTAGACTGTCATGGAAAAGCCCAGAATGTTTGTGGGACCCAAAGGATGCCATCAAACCATGAAAATTCCCATTATCACTAAATATTCATTCATTCATCTTCAGTAACCACTTATCCTAATCTGTTTCAAGCTCTGGAGCCTATCCCGGAAACACTGGGTGGGAGAATTCACACCAGTCCATTAATGCGCACCATGCACACGCGCGCGCACACACACACACACACACACACACACACACACACACAC
>JAOTRR010000033.1:11725098-11735298 GCA_028570945.1 Gogo arcuatus
TCTTGTCTAGAAGTTCAGCACTTCTTGTACCTGACTTTTGCACTTGTTGTATGTCACTCTGGATAAGAGCGTCTGCTAAATGCCTGTACTGTAATGTAATATTATATATTATTAAGACAAAACACTTGGTATTAGGAATTAGAGATGTAACCCATATGATTACATGATGCAGATCGAACACAATGTGTTCTAAACAGATGCAAATACGAATAGAAGGTGCACTATTGTTTTTTTTAAGTACTTGCTGGAAAGGTGATTCCACTGCCAACAAAAAACAAGAACATTGCACAAAAACGTGCAGGCATGAGCGAGTTGTCAGAAATTAAGCTAAAAAAAGACCACATTCAAGAACATGAATATACAGTGGTCTTTAGCAATTGCCTGGTCTAAATGGCAGCGGTTTTAACTTAGGCTAGTAGTTAGATTATATTTTGGGAAATAAAACCAACTAAATTTGTTAAAATAAAACCAACTAAATTTGTTAAAATAAAAAAGGGATTAAAAATATTCCCACACATATCTCTTGAGTCAGTGAAATGTCAGTGCTGACATTTCTACCTCTGGGTTTCTTTCCTGTGTTTTCTAGTGTTTCTAGTGTTTAATTTAAAAACAAACAAACAAACAAACAAACAAACAAACAAGCAAAACCCACCCCCTTCTGGTTGAAGCCACACCTCCTTTGGGTTTGAATCCAAATACAAACGCAGATGCAAACATATGGAGCAGTAACTGATGCAGATATATTGTGTTATATCCCTAATAGCAACAGTTCCATTGTAGATTTGCATTAAAGGCCAAACTGTCATGTATGTACAAACAAAACAACAGTTTCTGTCTCTGTGTGAAGGATGATACTGTACTATACTGGGTAGGATGACACATTCATGCTGTGGAGGAAAAGCATCAACCAGTAAGAGCATGCAGCCTCTCTCGTTGTGGTTATCATGTATTATTCATAGTTTTTTCTTTTTCTTTCTTTTTTTTTAAAATTCCTACTAGTAGGCCATTCTACTCAGGAATGACAGGTAAGCGTGGTTGCTGTGGTAATGTGAGATGCTGGTTTCTTCACAAGGTGACCAGTGCATGTGCTGCCATTATTGTCATGGGTACTCCAACTCACAAACACACACACATTAAAAGACAGCACCCTGGAGAGCTTGGTGCTTTTCACATGTCAGGCCATTCAGAAACAACCTTCGGTAATTGAAGACTGGGATTTTCACAGGTCCAGCTGCAGATCGGACTCGCATTCCCTGCTGTCTAAAACACGAGGACCTCCATTACATATTAGGGTCAGCTGAGCTAGGGTCAGCTAGCACTCGAATGCCAAGAAATCTCTGTCTCTCTCTCTTGTGCAACAGCTGTTGTCCGAAAGCCAAAGTAACATGATGAAGGTCGTGAACACAGTGAGTGACGTGTTCGACTCCATGCAGAAGGAACCTGGCAGCATGAAGGTGTTCCTGAAGGCAGACTTGCAGAGGGCTCCGGTGCGCAGTGGACTCCGGCCCAGGGGCTGCTCCAGTGGAGAGGGTAAAGACTCATGCAATTATCATATCATCCTACAGTACCCAACCATCTGGCAGTAATGATCTGTTGCTTTCTGTAGACTTTCCTTCTGCTAACTTCTCAAAATTCACTTTTTGCAAGATGGTGTTTGGTGGAGTCTGATGATGATGATGATGATGATGATGATGATGATGATGATGATGATGATGATGCTGCTGCTGCTGCTGATGATTATGATGATTTTTTTTTGTTTTGCAGGCCGCCCAAGAGACTGCAGTGATATCTATGCTAGTGGACAGCGTGAAGACGGGATCTACTCCATCTTTCCCATACATTTCCCCTCAGGCTTCCAGGTTTACTGCGACATGAGCACTGAGGGAGGTGGCTGGACGGTGAGTCCTGGTTGTTTGATTATCAACCTTTAAACACTTGATCAGCATGTGAAGATCTTTATAACGAGGTTTTGCTGAAGGAATGACTTTAAGCTGTGCAGCAGATGTGTATCCAAAGGCAGACCAAATGTTGGTGCACATTTTCTATACCTTAAAAGGCAACTTAAGGCCTTAAGAGTTACAGTATAACCTATAGATCAGTGGTGGTTCAGTTACGTCAAATTTCTTGTTTACAAAAGTCTGGATTATTTTTCATAGGCTATATTGATTGGCTGTACTACAGTATTTTTTGAATTATTAGTGATTCAGGGTGGCATGGTGGTGCAGTGGTTAGCACTGTCGCCTCACAGCAAGCAGGGTCTGGGTTTGAACCTTCTAGTCAACTGGGGCCTTTATGTGTGGAGTTCTCCCCATGCCTGCATGGGATTCCTCCAGGTGCTCCGGTTTCCTCCCACAGTCCAAAGACATGTGGATTAGGTCAACTGGCTACTCTAAATTACCCAGTGTGAATGGCTATCTCTCTCTCTGTGTTAGCCTTGTGATAGACTAGATAATCATTGTGTAGACATTGCCCATTTCCTTTTCTTCATTTTAGAATTTCCAAATTCTAAAACTTTTTGTTTATTTCCAGTTTTAAATAAAAGGAATCCCAGATTTTTAATTTGGTCTCTCACTTTTGGACCCAGCTGTAGACAAATATATATGGCCTAAAGTTTGTAGACATCTGACCATCACACCCATATGTGGTTCTTCCCCAAACTCTTGCCACAAAGTTGGAAGCATACAGTTAATGTTGTAGCATTATAATTTCCCTTCACTGGAACTAAGGAGCCCAAAGCTGTTCCAGCATGACAATACTCCTGTGCACAAAGCGAGCTTCATGAAGAGATGGTTTGCATGGAAGAACTCCAGTGTCCTGCACAAAGCCCTGAGATGAACTAGAAAGCCAGCTGCGCCCCAGGCCTCCTCACCCAACATCAGTGCCTGACATCACTAATGCTCTTGTGGTTGAATGAGCAAAAATCCCCACAGCCACACTCCAAAATTTATTGGAAAGCCTTCCCAGAAGAGTGGAGGTTATTATAACAGCAAAGGGGGACTAAATCTGGAATGAGATGTTTAACAAGCACATATGAGTATAATGGTCAGGTGTGCATAAAACCTTGGCTCCAAGCCATATAGTGTAGATAATAGTGAAAATCCCAGGTGGAAAAAATAAATAGGGATTCAGAAGCGTAATTAGGCCTGAAGGTAATCATTGGTTGTAACAATAGTCAGCCTGATGGTATGCATCCTTCATGAACGACTTCTTCTCAGTGGGCAACCACAGAAGCTGATATGTATGTGTGTGTGTGTGTGTGTGTGTGTGTGTGTGTGTGTGAGGTTTACAAAATTTAAACACTTTCTAAAACCAGTAATCCACTGTGTTTATATAACTTGTCTCTATCTTGCATGGAAAGAGTGTAGGCTGATGACCTAGAACCCTTTTAAAGGGCGTTAAATGGAGAGACGTATCCATAGTTAATTTTTAGAATATTCCACCCACGAAAGGTACCAACCGCACTTAGTTTGATTGTCAGAACAATGCTGTTACAGATATTTTCTGATTTCTTGCTATACCATTTCTATATGGTCATTACTCTGGGGAGGTAATCTGTTCAAAGATCCATGTTAACCACAGATTCTTACCAAAGGCTGCTTTCCAAAGACCCTAATTATCTGTTTGAACAAGCACTAGCCAAGGGTTTAACATACCAGCAGGACTGTTTTGTGGAGCCTTCGACAAAACTAGCATAGAAAGTACATGACAATCTGCAGTCTCTTGGTGTCTCTGATGTACTCCAAGTTCTGTTGGTCCGTGAAAATGAAGAATAGATACATAGGAAACGTTTCCTTACAATTTAGTAATTTTAGTGTGAATCATTATATCCGGAAATTCATTTGCTGAAACTCTGGTATGAATGAATTCATCATATATGAATAACAAAGCAGCTTTGGATACGTTGGAGAAGTACCAGTTTTTTTTAGGAAGCTCTCATTGTAGAACTGGCTTGGCATGATTTGTGAATATTATATATATAATATTGATATTGTAATAAATTATGTCACAAGGTTATCCTATATGTCATAGAACAATGCTGAGTACTGTACACAACAGTAAGGAACATAATAGTACAAGATAATGTGAGGTATGGAAATCAAGACAGGACAACAATTTTTTAAATAATACAGTATTTACAAACTCTGTAAGCAATTAATGTAATAGCTATTTTTTCTACTGTTTTGAAGCTTCAGTGTTGTAAAATATTACACTTATTTATAGATTTCCCCCATTTTCAGTGTTAATTTATTTTTGTACACATTAAAGGGGCTGGATCACCCTTCCCAGAATCCTCTGTGCCATTTTATATGCAAGCGATATTGCAAAAACAATCCGCAACAATCCTAGGCCATAAATCTTAAATTGTAACATAAAATTGAAGATATTTTATCAAAGTAGCTATATTTTAAATCCTTTCGACCAACCCATTTGATTTTAGTATGGTTATTCCGCTGTAATGGACCTGAACCGGCCTTGGCTGTCTCGCGCGCGGCTGCAAAGGAAAGGAAAATACAAAGCATATTTTGTTCAAAGCTTCCCCGTATGACATGTAGATGAAGTAAAAGTTCGAGATGGGTTTCAAAGGGATCACTCTACTGCACAGAGAGCTAGCAGGTAGCGGTCACATGCTTTCAAAATATAAACAACGAATTGGATTCTGGGAAGGGTGAGCTGGCCCCTTTAAATTGTGTGAACGAACAAATTTTTTAAACGCTTATTTTTAAATGCAACACTACTCTTGTGCTAACAATTTCTTAGCAAAGGTATACTGTATAATACGTATCATAGAAACATCTTCAAATATTGTGATACGAATATGAGTTTTTGTTTCCCTATTTATTGTTTGTGAGCTGGCTAACTACATAGCTAGCTACGTTGTAAGGAATTGACTATAGAACAGTTTCTTTAGCTAGCTAGCTAAGTGGCTATACAATTTCGCAATGTACTTGTACAACACTTTGTACATAAGTACTCGCAAAATGAGTCAGAACCTTGTAACCTGCCCCTGCTGCTATGATACAATGAGGTCACACCTATTTTTAGGGCTCCTACTGGACGTTTTGAATTGTTGCCATTGTTTTTAATTGTATTTTTGAGGATGAGTATGCAATTTAAAAATTGATTGTTTGGTAGTTTTGTTGTTTGATTAGTATTTGAATATTAGGGATGTGTTAATGCTATTATTTTTAGACAGAGAATGAGTATGAGTATGAGTACATGTTTAAGTGAGTACCCTACTTAGTCATAAGCAATTGGGGATGCCATGGCCCATTTTACTTAGTTTTGTTTACGTTGGTTGCTGCTGTGTGCTGATAACAGTGATCTCCAGCAATGAATGCGCTTGTGTCAGTGCTCAGTGCTCGCAGAAATGAAGTGCTCCCGTGCTGGAGTTTCTATGTGCACTTGCCTCACTGCTCTATGCCTGTGAATACCTTTCTGCGCCCACAATTCACGGCACCTTGCACTCATTTTTAGGGACCATGCTGACTGATACTACCATGCACGCTCAGGTTGGTCACTTCATGTTCTTTATTAAAGATACTGTTTAAAAGCTTTTTATTGTAGGAAGATGCTGTGGTTTCTCCTCTTGTTATCGCAAAGCACAGTTTTCAGGCTGCTTTGCGTTCCTTGCTATTATTAATTGTGAAATATGTCCAGATCGCTGTTATTTCATGCTGCCGGTTTATTAATGTGACACCATACACTAGACTTATGTCATATAGTATCATGTGGTATTGGACATTGGGATCTGAGCGAGTATGTATAGTACCGGACGACACATGATACAAGTATCAGATCACTGCCTCCTTATTTTGAATCCATTACCCTGGTAGGCAATGATGACTTCTAACCTTGGCACTTGTTCTAACTAATCAGTGTTTCTTTTATTCAGGATAAGGTGTTTAATTTGTTTAATTTCTTTAAGTGATTGGCTAGTGATTGGATGAAGAAAGGATAAAATCATTTAAACGTTCCAATACTGCAGCCAGTTATGCCATGACATCATCACGCAACAAGAGATTCTCATTCTCAAGAGACTCTCATTTTAGTCAAATGTGCTTTTGTTTCTGAGAAAGTGTTAGCCTTGTTAATGTTTTCTTTCCCGCCCAAGCACATCAACGTCAGTGGGATCCTGAAGAGGAAGAATGGATCTGTTATGAGGAATTAATAGTTGCAATGCCCCTATTCATCATCTCTGGCCTCCAGCATTTTTGCTGATGAGGGTAAGCTGGAGAGGAGCAGATTGAATTCAGACGACAGAAGAGAGAGAGAGAGAGAGAGAGAGAGAGAGAGGATGGAGAAGGAAGTGAAGAAAGGACAGAGGTGGTGAAGATTGAAGATTGGATTGGAGAAAGATTGAGTGGGACTTCCTAGTTCTCTGATGTATACACCCTTCAGGTCACAGCTCTGTTTATCTAACACATACCAATAAAACACCTTCAGTCTGTTTTTTTTCCTTTCACGTACCTTCTCTTGATGCTTCATTTCCATTACATTTTTTCTGCAAGGAATAGAGAAAGATGGCCAGAGTGAACCGAGAGAACCTAAAATCCATTTTAAAAAAACAGCACGTCTCTCTAACAAACAGTGGTTAATTGGCGCAGATAACTTTGGTGCCAAAATCAGATGTATAAACATCTGTGGAACAGCTGTGGCTGTCAAGCATGTCTGCAATAATGGCCCTGTTCTATCTCAGTATGTAAACAGGTGCAGTCCCAAAAAACTACGGTGGCAAAACTTCAACAAATCAACATGCATTAGAGAGACTTAGAGGAAAAAAGTGGCACTTTATAATATTTGTAAACAACACATTTTCACATTCTCTGTTCTATAGACAAAAAATACTTTTAACTATGACTATAAAGTCCCTAGATGTACAGCACCTACTACCTGCTATATGCTACTGCTGCTTTAAACGACTGCCTCAAGCACAAATCATTCAGTAAAGCCAGAAAATACTGTATAAAACTACACACTCTTAGAAGAACAAAGATTCCTCAAATGGTTCATGTTTATAATTAAGGCATATCAATTTATTGTTTTGTTTCACACTCAAGCTTCACATTAGCACAAGTCACTAATGCTGTTTTGACCTTAGAATAAATGCATGCATGGAACTTATTTTTTCCTAGAAATGCAGTTCTATTAATACCACCGTTACAAATAAAAATCAAATCTGAAGGCAACCTGGAACATTTCCTGACATCATGTCAAATAACATTTCCACCATTAATATGCAAAGTCTAAATGTCAAACCATAGCAGAGTTAGACTATGTTGCTAAAAATAACATCCTAGATATCTGAGTAACTGAGCAACCAAACAGTCAGTCCAAAAAAAAAACCAAAAAAAAACAAAAACCAAAAAACCCCCCAAAAAAACCAGAGCACTATGTGACAAGCAAATAATGTAATGCAATGCATGCACTTGTAGAAAAAAATAGGTCTTAGAAAATCTAAGTTTGTAATCAAACAATAGGATTGTAAGTAGAACCCCTTTGGGAAGCAAGGAACCCTTGAGAAACCCTTATTTCTTAAAGGTTCAGCTACATATGAGGGTGAGTCAAATGAAATCCTGCTTTGTTTATTGCAAACATGTGTTACAAAAGTGCATAATTTTTCTACATAATCACCATTTCTAGAAAAAAAAAACCCTCTTCCGGTTGCATGTGCAGCCACTGAAATTAAGGTTTTCATTTGACTTATAATTCCTTACTTACTTTAAGGTCGAGATACACTATATGGCCAAAAATTTGTGGACACCAGATCATCACACCGTCACATATTTTTTCTGAACATCCCACTCCAGATTTAATCCCGACGTCACTCTCCTGGGAAGGCTTTCCACTACATTTTGGAGCGTGGCTGTGGGGATTTGTGTTCATTCAGCTACAAGAGTATTAGTGATGTCAGGCACTGATGTTGGGCAAGGAGGTCTGGGGAGCAATCAGTGTTCCAGTTCATCCCAAAAGCGTTCCGTTTGGTTGAGGTCAGGGTTCTGTCTTCCACTCCAACCTTGACAAACCATGTCTTCATGGAGCTTGCTTTGGAGACAAGGGTATTGTCATGCTGGAACAGGTTGGGCCTCAATTCCAGTGAAGAGAAATTGTAATACAAAGGCATTCTATTCTAGATAATTGTATGCTTCCAGCTTTGTTTAGCGAAAGCCCACATATGGGTATGATGGCCAGGTGTCCACATACTTTTGGTCATGTAGCAAACATCTGAATGGTGACAAATGTTGCCTTTTAATGCTTAATCATTAGTGATTCATTCATGGCTATAAATAAGACAATTTGAAGTGGTTAGGTTTTATTTCACATAGGTGCTTTATATGACCAATTTTGACTATTTCTACAGACTCTGAACCATCGACTGTAAAAAATATGGACAGTATATTATCTCTAAAAAGTGAAGCCACCAGTGGTCTAGCGCCCCTGCTGGCTGGCTGCAGTGCAGTTTTTAGCACTGGCCATCCCCATGTGTTTCAAAGACATAGTCATGTGTCCCAAATAATGAGTTATTAATTTGCACTGCACTGCTGATGCATTTCCGCATTGGTATGATGAACGAACTTCCAGTTCATATCCATGTGATAAATGTTCTTCCTAGAAACATCCATATTAATGAAATATCTCTAGCTGAAACTCTTTAAGCTCTCTGAATAGATGTAAGATTGATTTCCACAATGAAGACATTCTGTGACTGGCTGGACCTTGGAGGCGGGCCCAATGGGTGGGCATACCAGATGAGTGGGTGTACCTGACTTTGAGTCTCGTCTCTACTGCGGAGACTTTGGCTCCAAATTTGACAACATGGTGGAGGAATTTTGGCTTCATTTCTATAGAATGGGAGGCAATGGACCGACACCGTCCATGTTTTCTATAGTCAGTGCTCTGAACAGATAAGATCTCTGTTTTGAACTTGAAACGGAGAATAAGAGTTGTCCATTCATCATTAAACATTCTGTTTTTGTCATCCACTGTTTTTTTTAAAACAACTTATGTGGTCACTATTCAGAAAGAGTAAAATCTGTGAAAACTGAAAAATCCAGTTCATCTTGCAAAGATTTGAGAAAATCTCACTTCAAATGTTGCTTATAGCTCTGTCGTTTGCCACCGTCACTGATATCATGGCTGCATGTTGTGCAACCTACACAGAAAATCAATGGTCACCTGCCATTTTGTCACTTGCAAGTCTGAATGCATAATTATGAAAACACTTTGACAGATAGCTACTCGAGTTCTACATAATGAGCACAGTGTGTCAGCACATATTCATATATAAAAGTAATTCGATATCCAAATAACTCTTAGGCTCAAATGCAGCTGCTGAAGAGCTGCAAAGCTTCATCATGTGAACTTCTTCGTCAAGGCTTTTTGCTCATTTATCATGCTGTTTGGTAAAGAGTGTGACAATCCTGACTCAGTTTGGACCTCTGTCACTGTCTGCAGGCTGTGAGTGAAATATCTGCTCTCAACCTTATGAAGATAGAGAGCAGCAAGAGCAAAGTGGCGTCAACTTTCACACAGATCTGGAGCAAAAGCGTTTTTCTTTTTTTTTTTCATGGGCTCTGTTTGCCATGTTAGGATGTGAAGGGTGTTGCAAGGACTTTTTTCACTTTCAGTTCAAATATTTCAGCTGTGTGATGATCCAAGCTTCAGATGTTTGCTTCACATAGTGACACACTGCGTTTATGTCAGGTTGGTGCTTCTGTTGAGCCATAATAATAGTCTCCTGCTGCATTGTGGATACGGTGCTGACAGTTGGAGCTTCAAAGCTCATTTAACAATGAGGGTCACATAGCGTTTCCCTTTCAGTCGCCTTCTGGCATTTTCTAACTTCTGATTACTTTATGCTTCAATTCATTGGTTTGTTTTAAAGGTTTTTTTTTTAAACCGACATAAAAATTTTTACAAGCAAAAATCCCTTCAAGTCAAATAAAGTGTTAAACAAAAAATAAAAAATCATAACGTTTTACATTACGGTTCCTTTAAATATCTCTAGGTCAAAGTTGAATTACTTTTCATCCTCATTTATGAAATTCATTGTGGACTTAATTTTGATTTATTTACTATTTACTCTCATCAGATGTAACATTAAAATCACTGACAGGCGATGTGAATAACATTGATTATCTTGTTAGAATGGCACCTGTCAAGGGGTGGGATATATTAGGCAGCAAGTGAACAGTCAGTTCT
>JAOTRR010000033.1:11747407-11760865 GCA_028570945.1 Gogo arcuatus
AGGTAATAATAATAATAATAATAATAATAATAATAATAATAATAATAATAATGGTAATAAATGATGATGACAATGATAATATGGGAAAATGGCTCATTTCAGTACACATGAGGCTATGTCCACATTAATACATTTTAGTTTTAAAAAGCACCACTTTTGCTGTTTATGCCTGGTGTCCACATGACTCTTTGGTTTTTAAAATTTGGAGACTTCTGGAAACACTTCTGGCCCCATTTTAGTTTGAAAACTCCAGGGTTGCGTTTTAGTCTGGACAGGGCAGAAACGGAGTCTTTTGGAAACGGTGACACAGACGCCTTCGTTCGCTTCCTGATTGGGTCTTTTGGGTCTTATCAGTCACGGCGTATCCTTCCCTGATTCGTCACGCTCCTATCACGTGACGCTTTTCCAGAAGAAAACAAACGAAATCAGCTGTTTATTTTCAAATTCTACTTTTACTGTTTTCATGTAGATGGGAAAAATGCTTTTTGAAATGACTCATGTTACACCGTCAACCTACACGTCTGTCACAATATTTAATGAGTTATAATATGCTAGGACTCTATTGATCATGGCTACTGTCCAGGTCGTTCCTTTGTCTTCTGTAATTTCTTATTTGATGATGTGTTTGCAGTGTAATTTTGCTTTATTTTAATTATTACACCATTGTGTGGAAAGGATCCGCACTGTACTGCCCCTGAATCCACTCCAGCAGTGCAAACTGTACCACAAGCGAAAATTTGGGTCTTATGGACTTACGCATGCTTTTAATGTTATTATTGTGATATTTACCACCTCCTGGGCTTTTTTGCATTTTCAAGTGGACAGAGACCATTTTTTTCAAAAACACTGAGATAAAAACAATGTTTTCATAAATATTTGTATACATGTAGACAAGGTCTGAGACTGAGTTAGTCACTAAACCAGCATTGCTAACCAACACTGTGCTAATAACCCAGTACAAATGAGCCAACAGGTTCAAACCAGCATTTGGTGGGGAAAATAGCCCAACATTTTTAGAGTGTACATTCAAAAAGTCCTCCACTTTTCCCAAAACCAGAAAACTTAAGTCCACAAATTAATTCAATTAGTGTTTAATTGGAAGGATGCTTTTTCTTGATTACTGGCATATGGCAGCTGAGAGATTTGTGAAGCACTGCCAAGATTTGAGAAACTGTTGTTGGGATGTAGATGTAGATGTAGGGAAGACAGGAAGAGTTACTGGGTCAACTTGAGCAGGAACAGACTGAAACTGTAATGAGGAGAAATACAATACAGAGGAGAGTGTCAGAGATTGGGGCTGCAGACGGATGTAAGTGCAGAAAGAGTTTATTTAAAAACAAACAAACAAACAGGCATACAAATCCAAATTGTTAGGCAAACTCAGAATCGTGAGACAGGCAAAGGGTCAAGCGATGTGCAAACAGACTAAACTAGGCAAAGACAAAACCGTAAACCAAAATACAAAACGTGGGTCAAAATACCAGGAACACAATACAAAAGATAACGGCTCGGTATGGTCAGGGAACTGCACGCAATACTTCCCCTGTCTAGTGTTGTCAGCGTCCTTATAAACGTGCGCTGATTGCGCTTTAACCGGCAGCAGGTGTACCCAATCCCAATTAGTCCCTGAGGTGCGCGCAAAGCGCTCAATGCGCGTGGATGCGCACGAGCGCTCGAGCTGCTTCTCGCGCACAAAGGCGTGACAGAGAGAGTGTTATCAGGAAGAGTTCCTCTTGCAAGACCATTCTGCCACAACTGCCGTTAATGTGAAGGAGGTCCTGAATTAACGACATATTTCTTTCAAAACTGCTGACTTGCACAATATGTCCAATAGGGAGAGAGACTATAATGCCTTTTATGCAATTCTTATTTGCAGAGGCTTAGCAAAGAGGAGATGGATTTGGCTAACATAACATATAATGTATACAAATGATTATATACATGTAAAATGACATTGTTTTGCATAACAGTCGCCCTATAATAATGTTCATAAAAAGTCATCATTATGATTTTTCCCTATTCAACCTCCTCAGATGTCAAAAGAACACCTCCGTTATTTTGTTTACATTCACATCACATTACAAGCTGTTATGGTGAGAAAGCAGATTAGCAAATTGGAATTAAGCGTTTTCCCCATTTCAGTTACCAGTTAACTAACTACACTCTGAGCATATGGATATCAAGGGTATAGCTGATGAGGTACTAAGGGGTTTATGCCAGAGAAGAAAACAATGAGTAGATCTGGTTTTATAAGATGTCATTTCCCCTATTACTAGCATATTATTTTAATTATTTTCAGTGAAACTGTCATAAAGGTACTTTCTTTCCTGCACCTACAGTATTAACCTTATTAATATAGGAAGATTGCCTGACAGTAGATTGTGTCTTATCTGATTAAATTAATCACAGATTCTGAATACGACATCGCTTCTACTACTGTCTGGCATCCACCCAAGATGCATGAGCATGTCACACTTATAAATTTAATTGTACAGATCACAGAGGGATTTTATTCAGAATATTTCCTTATCGCTCCTGAAGTTAATTTCTGGTGACAGGATAGCTTAGTAGGGTTTACTGGCAAAACATTTTCAGCAAACGTTTGGAGGGAAGTATTATTTTACATTGCACCATGACAGAGATGATGAAGGATTCAGGGGGTGGAGTTCATATAGATTCTCTTGAAGAGAAATGCAACAAAAATAATGTCCATTGACAAGTACACACAAATAATACCTGATGTGTCTAGTAGCTACAGGAATAGTAGCGTATGACTGTTTCCTATCAGGGACACCAGGGATTTGGGGCCCCGTGAAAAGATACCACACAACCACAGGCCACGCCAAACCTGAAAATATACCACATTCAAATACAGAGGCTCTCTGGATGTATATTTATTTATTTATTTTGCCAAAAACAAGAAAAGAGAAAGAAACTGTTAGTTTAATTAGTACATTGTATCTCAAATATTATGTTAATGATGATAGGTTAATAATTTAATATTGACAAAACAAAGACCTAATGTTCTTATTTTGTAACACCCCTGTCAGTCACAGGCCTTAGAATTGCCCTAACTCCCCCTAACCCTGCCCCCCCCCGCACACACACACTTGGTCCCTGTTTCCAATAGAAAAACATACAAGTGGTGTTTATAAAGACTGATCTGTACTGTATGTGTATAAATTGGAATGTCTTCCTGTGTACGTATGATGAACCATTTCTTTTAGGTACTTCCAACACAAACAAGATGAATGCCTTTATTATTTATTTGCTGCAAGATTTCTTTTACTTTAACAGCATCAGAAGATGGAGAACATTTGTCAAAGTGATTCACATTGACTCATAACACAGCGCTATTGATTTCACAATACCGCTAAGTCAGAAGATATTGATTAACTTTCTATTACAGCTGATAGTATTGCCTACTGTAACTCAAATCACAAATTATTGTGTTAATGCACAAGTTGTTACAAGTTAATGCCCTTGTTAAAATAAATGTTATAATTTCTCTAATAACAACTTATACATGGACTTATATTGTGGATGCGCCACATAAACTAAGTCAAATTATAAACGATTTTTTAAAAGTTGTTTTTATTTAACAAAGAAAAATGTAGAGTCAGGTCTAAGTATTTGAACACTGAAACAATTTTCATAATTTTGCCTCTGTACACCACCACAATGGATTTGACATGAAGCAATCAAGATGTGATCGAAGTGTAGACTTTCAGCTTTAATAAACAAAGCTTGACAAAAAAAATATTGCACTAACTGTTCAGGAATTACAGCCATTTTTTTTAGATAGGCCCTCTATTTTCACAGGCTCAAAAGTAATTGGAAAATTGACTGATAAGCAGTTTCATGACCAGTTATGGCCTCTTTCCTCATTATTTCATGACAGATTAAGGAGATAAAAGGTCTGGAGTCGATTCCAAGTGTTGAATTTGCATTTGGCAGCTGTTCATAGGAACACTCAATATGTGGTTCAAAGAGGTGTTGATGCAAGTGAAGTATGCCATCATTAGGCTGGAAAAACAAACAAACAAATAAACAAACAAACAAAAGCAAAACAAAACAGACCCATCAGAGAATTCAGCAGAAACGTTAGGAGTGACTAAATCAACAGTTTGGTACATTGTTGAACCCTCTGGAAGCCAAGACCCCTCATATGTGGTGGATATATACATTCCATGTTGCTCCTGAGCAATTCTGTTTACCAGAGGGTTAAAAGAAGGAATGCACTGGTGAGCTCAGCAACACCAAAAAGGCCTGGAAGACCATGGAAGACAACTAAAGTGGATGATCGTAGAATTCTTTCCTTGGTGAAGAAAAATCCCTTCACAACATTTAAGCAAGTCAAGAACACTCTCGAGGAGGTAGGCCTATCAGTATCAAAGTCTACAATCAAGAGACGCCTTCATGAATGTAAATACAGAGGGTTTACTTCAAGACGCAAACCACTGTTATCACTGAAGGACAGGAAGGACAGATTAAACTTTGCAAGAAAGCCTGCACAATTCTGGAACAAGATTCTTTGGACAGATGAAACTAAGATTAACATGTAACAGAATGATGGGAAGAGAAAAGTATGGAGATGGAAAGGAAGTGCTCATGATCCAAAGCATACCATATCATCTGTCAAACATGGTGGATATGGGCATGTATGGTTGCCAGTGGAACTGGGTCACTGGTGTTTATTAATGATATGACTGCTGATAGAAGTAGCAGGATGAATTCTGAAGTGTGTAGAGCTATACTTTCTCCTCAGATTTAGTCAAATGCTGCAAAACTGATAGGACGGCGCTTCACAGTACAGATGGATAATGACCCAAAACATACCATGAAAGCAACCCAAGAGCTTCTTAAGGCAAGGAAATGGAATGAATGGCCAAGTCAGTCAACCCAATTGACCATGCTTTTCACTTACTGAAGACAAAATTGAAGACAGAAAGACCTACAAATGAGCAGCAATTGAAGGTAGCTGCAGTAAAGGCCTGGCAAAGCATCTCAAGGGAGGAAACTCAGCATTTGGTGTTGTCCATGGGTTGCAGACTTTTGGAGGTCATTGGCTGCAAAGGATTTGTTTCCAAGTATTAAGAATGATGCTTATATTTATAATTATGTTCGTTTGTCCAATTACTTTTGAGGCTGTGAAAATGGAGGGACAATGTAAAAAATGGCTGTAATTCCTAAACAGTTAATGCAGTATTTTTGTTAAACACCTTGAATTAAAGCTGAAAGTCTACACTTCATTCACATCTTGAGTGCTTCATTTCAAATTCATTTTAGTCGTGTACAGAGATTAAAATGATAAAAATTGTGTCACTGTCCAAATACTTATGGACCTTGATATGGTGACGTTTTCTGTAAAGAGTTGTTTATGGAAAGAGTCTCCCGTGTCAGTGGGATTTTCACCACCAGAAAGTCTTTAAGATGGAGAGCTAAGGGCTTTTTTGTTCTCTTGTTAAAGCTAGGGTAGGTAATTTTGGAGAAACCAGCAAGAGTAAGCTGGATTTTGAAAGTATCCAACTGAAAAATACCACCCCCCTCTCTTCAGCCTTCCCTCCAAAGCCACTCCTCCAAAACACATGAGCGCGTACTGTCTGATTACTGCTGGAGGACAAGTCCATGAGAGAGAGTGTTGGAGAGGGGGGTGTATTGCCTCACGTCTCATTATCATGTAAGAAAACACCCAACATTATCATAACGAATGCAAACAATGAACATGGCTATTGTTCGTACTCACAACTGTTGACTAGCTCGCTAACTTAAAAGCCTGTTGCAGACATATTGTTAAACAACCCTGCGACTGCCACAATTGACAGATTTTTTTCTTTTTACTGTCAGAGCATTTGATTTATTCATTGCTGTCAGGATGTAAAGAGAATTTCAAGAACTAAAGCAAAAATGCTTCTAAAAATGACCTACCCTATCTTTAACATGACAAGCTGCAATTTTTGTCTTACTAAGTTCAAGAAAGAGAGAAAAAGAGAGGCTAGTGAGGGAATGACAGTTTATAGCTGCGATAATGTAAGTTGTAAAAGGAAGTAAGTTGTTTCATGGATAACATCCAATGTAACTATAAACTGTTAAAAGATACAACGTCATTCATTAATATATTATTAAATTGTAGTCATTGACAAATTTCTGTGATAGAAAATAAAACATGTAGGGGTATACTGTTACTGGAAACTAAACACCTTTGGGGTGGTAACTCCACTTCATGTCAGTCTGCATTACATCATTCTGTTGTTGATTATTTTCCTATAAAAGCATGCATCCTGATATTTCAGACAGCACTATTTTAGAGACAAAGCTGGCATCTTATTTATTTTGCTGTTCAGGGCAAGAGTGTGTATCATTGACCATGTATGTGTTCATGTCCTGTAATGTGGAATGACAGGCCTGTTACTCACTGAATGTGATCTCCCTGAGATTAATGATCTTTATGAGAAGAGAAATGACATTTCCCATGGCAGATTATTCTGGCTCCTGCACTATAAAGAAGCCTGGCCTATAGCACTGACCTGAAGTCTGCGCCTAGAGCCCATGTCGGTGTGTTTGTTTGGATGCTGAGGGAGATGCCCTTCTGTGGACTGAAGAACCCAGTGGCGCTGTCTGATAATGGAGCTCCAGGATACCACTGCTGTCGATAAAGATTAGCCTGAAACTCTCAACCATTTACTAATCAATAAGACATGAGGAACCTGAGCACAATTAACCTACGGGTCCAGAGAGATGAGCTGGAGAGACAAAAATAAAAGGCATAAACAGTACACAGGCATCAGGGTGAGTGAGAGAGAGAGAGAGAGAGAGAGAGAGAGAGAGAGAGAGAGAGAGAGAGAGCAGGCTACAGGGCCTTCAGCAAAGACAGAGAAGGAGAAAGAGAGAGAGAGACACATACATCCCATCTCTGACAAAATAAAACAGGGAACTTTTATAACACTACAGAAACTTTCCAGGGCTTAGGGTGAATATTCAAATTGTTGTAGCAGCTCATTAGCGATGAGGCAATTCATTATAGTAGAGATATAAATATTAATGTATTTTTATGTCATCAAAGGAGCAGGCTTGAATTACTATGCTATAATTTCCCTTTGTTGTGCATCATCACATCTACTCACAATCCCCCTATCAGAGAAATATAAATAAACTTTGCCTTTTATCAGTAATTCTGATGTGAATCACTGTATTTTACTATTAATTCTCACTCCCACTCCCAAATAGAGCGCTCACACAAAACTCAAGTGCCTGTCAATAGCTCATTGTTCTCGCTTATATACCCACACATATACCGCCAACACACACACACACACACACACACACACCAGCCTTTGTTATGATATAGTTTCCAAGTTTTTAATTTTTGGTACCGATTTTTGGAACTAAAAATTGGCCTTCGCTTATATGATACCAATAACACTAACACCTGACTACTACACCCATATGTAGCTCCTTCCTACATATTTATCTGTTGCCACAAAGTTGGAAGGACATAATTGTATAGGATGTCTTTGTATGCTGTAGCATTACAATTTCTCTTCACTGGAACTAAGAGGCCCAAACCTGCTCCAGCATGACAAAGCAAGCTCCATGAAGACATGGTTTCCCAAGATTGGAGTGAAAGATCTCGAGTATCCTGCACAGAGCCCTTCCCTCAACCCCACTGAACACCTTTGGAATGAACTGGAACACTGACTGCACCCCAGACCCCCTCGCCTAACATTAGTACCTGACCTCGCAAATGCTCTTATAGCTGAATGAGCACAAATTCCCACAGCCATGCTCCAAAATCTAGTGGAAAGCCTTCCCAGAAGAGTGGAGGTTATTATAACAGTAGAGAAGGGTTAAAACTGCAATGGAATGTTCAAAAAGCACATATGAATGTTATAGTCAGGTGTGTGAAAACTGTTGGCCTTAACTGTACATTGTATATGTAATTTTTTGATTGATTTTCTTATCGAATAAATGATAAAAACAACTAAACAAGATCTATATACACAAGGAAGTAAAAGTTTAATTTGGCTCAAAAATGTACCTGCAGCACTTTTAGTTGGTTCGAACTCTGATGATGCCCCCAAAATATTTCTTTATAGTATATGAAATATGCCCACTAGACCACTAGGCTACTTAGCATGAGGAAAGGTTTGAACTCAGGAAAATCATTTCTTCATTGGTTGTGATCATCTGAGTTGTTACAGTTCTGAAAATAACTGGCGGCGATTGATGTTTCAACCACCATTATCTTTAAAGTAAACAAGCCATGACAAATTGTCATAGGTAGTATTCTAGAAAGTTGCTATCAACATAAGGTGTGTTAGCCTAACACTTCTTACTCTAAATACTAGCTAGCTAGCTAATTGGACAAAATCCAATTAATTAGCATTAATTTGTTACCTGTGTTTTTGATCCATTTCTCATCTTCTTTTTCTTTTCTTTTTGCAATTTTCTGCACCAGATGATGTGAATGCTTCATGATTGCCCCTTCTTCCTGATATTCTAGTTACATTAGTTTCTCAATTTAGTTCTGTAAATTGGAGTATCTATTGTTTTCACACTACAAGGGGGCCACCAGCAACTGTCTGATAGATACATAATCCTTTTTACCAAATGATAAAGTGATTTTTTAAAATATCTATTTTAAAACTCATGAGGGCCCCTGGTGGTCCCGGGGCCCAACGTCATTGTTTAAAAGTGACCCAAAGGTCAAGACCCAAAGACGCAAAGTGCCCCAAAAAGGTTTCTATTTGAAACCATCTTTGAAAGAGAAACAATCTGTTGTAGGCTTCTGAACCTTTGAGGGATCTGCCAGAGCTACAGGCTGAACAAGAGTTCAATTTTTTTCCCCTAAGATTGTACTTGGAACATTTTCTGAACCTTTTTCTTGTTACTGCTTTTTCACTTCTTAAGGGGGTTCTACTTTGAATATTTATTGAGAGGGAAATCCAAGATTATATACATAGACAAACTTTAGGGTGCTAGATGAAAACACTTTCAAGTGTATAAGCTAGAACATTCTATTAAACATGCATCTCCTGAAGTATTTTGGAAAGAAGTTCTTAATGGTGTTGAATGGTGCTGAGACCGGTTTCAGCACTCCTGAAATCCAGCCAAGTCCTGAGTCATCAAAACTAGAGCGCCTTAAATCCACAATCTCACAGAAACAGCCTTTGCTTGTCTGATAAACCTAGTGATGGCGTGTGAGGTCAAGAAAGAGTCATCACCTCTGTTGAGCTTTGACTGAGACAATGTAGCTGTAGTGAACCACCTTTGAAATGGTTCTAAGGTTAAACTCGCTAATGCTGGAGAGAAAAGTCTTATTGAGTAAGTTGGTGTGAGAGCTGTTTTGGTGATATAATTGACCACTGAGTATTTTGAGCTGGAATTGAGTATTTCATTATGCTGGAACACTTTCAAATTCTTCATTCTGATTTGCCCGAAGGTGTTGATTAATTTTCTGTAACAGCAGCTCTGGAAGTAGTTCCAGCTGCAAGGCAAATCACAGGATTACATTAATTAACTTGTTCTAATACATTATCATTTATTTTGTAACTACTAATTTACAGGGACTTGTATTGCAGATGCTCAGCGTAATCTAATAACAAATGGCTGAATTTGTAATACTATAATAATCAGTCTCAATAACACACTTCCAGGGGAAATTAACCAACAACATTGGGAGTAAGAATTCATTGTGAAATTGGCTTGAAACCCAATTCTGGTCTATAAATTTGTGAAAGTTCCTAGTGCAAGACTTGACAGAAACTGTGATGACACAGGAAGGTAGGCTGTTCATATGTAGTGAACATCAAGCCTCTCAATGTACTGTAGGCTGAATGACTTCCACTATCAAGAGCTTCAAAATTCTTTTACAATTTCCTTTGGCTATTTCTTTCATTTCAGTGTTTCATCTGCCTCCTCTTTACCTTTTCCTTTTACCTTTTTCTGTATTTCCTTTCAAAGTAGTGTGCTGAGGACACATGGAGTGGAGCTTGATTGCATTGTGTGAGGTATGGGATTTTGAGAACAGATGATGACTGTGAAGGTTGGAGGACTCTGTGGAAAATTCTGGAGGGTGTGATTATTTGAGTTTGGTTTTGCAATAATCGCTTTATCTTGATCAGGGTTTGGGGCCTTTCTGGAGCCTTGGGAATTTATCTTGGGAATCCTGGGTGCAAGCCATGAGAATTCACCTTAGATGGAATGCCAGTCCATGTCAGGGCACCATGCACACACTTATTCACACACTCATTCACACTTATGGGAAATTTAACATAGCCAGGTCCACCTATTGCCATGTTTTTGGACAGTAGGAAGAAACCTAAGAACCTAGAGGAAACCTTGTGAAGATGAGGAGAGCATGCAAAACTCCACAGGGATAATCTCCTAAGCTCAGGATTGAACCAGGGACCCTGGAGCTGTGAGGCAGCAGTGCTACACAGTGCCACTCTTAGTTTGGTTTTGTTTGTTCAAATCTGATTTCCCAACAGTGCTGACCTTTTTGGATTTTGAGACATTTCCTTCATTACTAACCATTCTTGTTCTTGGTCCTAATGATGTTGCTTCATTGTCTTTCCAGCACATTCAATACTGCTGACTCCAGTAGCATTGCGATCCTTTATCCTTTACAGTCTCGTTCTCATTCTTCCATTGCCTTTATGTCTTAATATAATCCTTCCATCCCTTATTTCTACCTTCACATCCTGTAGTCCTGCTGATTTCACTGAGCTTAGCCATACTTCATGAGGCCTCCCTGAATGAAAGCGTACATTTTAAAAAGCGGGTTAAAAAGATGGTGTCCCCTCTGGGCTGGTCCTCGTCTGCCTGCTGATTCATTATGCTACAGAGAGCTTCAGTTAAGACACTCAGCATCTTAATAGCATTGAAATGAGCTGCGGTGCCACAGGAGGCCATGATGGCCCATGTTCTGCCTCTGCTGCTGGCTGTGTGATATATTTCTCTGGTAATACTATATTGGTTTCTTACATAAGCGTTGCACTCCAAATCGGCTGTGTTGTGTTGGTTTGGATCTTGGATCTTGGGACGTGGCATATTGGGGCATAGTAGTACGGCTTGAAACCCTGTCTCACCACAAAACTGTCAGTGATCTCTCATGCCAGAGCTTTGCTCTCCCTCTGTTCTCATGCTTATTTGGTTTTGCTCCCTCGTTCCCTCCTGTGTCTGCGCTCCCAAAATCCAGTTGAGTTTTTCTGTATGGCACTCATTCTGCTGACAGGCATGTTTACTGCTCTTTTTCCTCTCCCTTCCCTCTTTTTCCCCTCGAGCTATTCTACTCTCTGCTCTTCTCCTTCAGCCCCCTGTGTATGTGTGTAAGCTCATTTTTTTATGTTTCATGTTATGGCACTTTACTATTGTTTACTTTCAGAAAATGACCTCCTTAATATTTCACACCCAAGCACTGTACGAGGCACAATGTGTGACATTTTTGCCACGATGTGTTAATACACATACTGGGAATATTTTCAGCATCTAATATACAGATCTTCTGTTGTTTCACAGAAGGGTGGAAAATGCCAGTGAATATTTCCAGTGGAGAAAAGATTAAGATACATTGAATTATTGTGCTATTTTTTAATCTTTGTCTGCCGATTGTAGACGTATTATTTATTTACCTACTTTATATACGTATTTACATAAAGTACTCACTTAGTGACTGACTTTTCATTTTGAGTCCAAAAGCTCCTAGATTTACACAGAACATTACAAATTGGGCAAATAATAAATCCACAATCATAAACAATATGTATATAATTAAAAAACTCTAATTTACATTTTCCAGGAAAGTCCTTTTCCAGGATTTGTCATAACAAGTTTCAAATACAATGCATTTGGTGGAATTTCTATTTTAAACCCATCTAGTGCATCAGGATGAATCTACAGCAGTCGAGCAATTTCCCAGCTTGTGTTGTAGTCTTGCCCAAGCAGCTGATACATCAATCCTCAATTTTCACCCTGGATTGTGTTCCCATTTAACTGCTTCTCAAATAATTGGCAGAAATTTCCAGGAATAAATCTGTCCAAGGAATGTAAGGGGTTTAATGTTCTCTACATGCCCTGGCCACTGAGAGCTGAATTCCAGCGTAGTCCTGTAGAGGGAATCAAACACAAGATATGCTGCATCATAAATGCACAACCATTATACACAGTGGACAGTGTGAAGTAATGTCTGCAAGTTTGCCTCGGGGAACATTTATGCTTTCATATTCTCGTTTCCCTTTTCAGAAACTGTACTGTGCTCTCTTTTCTGGATGGTACACTGTTTAACAATGAGTGTGTGGCTGATTTGCACCCTACAGGCATCCTGCCTAGGGCAATACACACCTGTACACCTGGATAGTATAGCGCAGATGGGAAGAGCTTAACAGAAATTAGCTTTTATTCTGATAAAATACCCTGAACACCAACGCTGATGAATTATTTCAGCACATTATGGATAATCAGCATATGACAGTAATATATTAATAATGCCTGTTTTAATGTTATTAGATATTAAGATCAGAATGATCAATTATTTGCATTCAGGTAAAGCTCACTTTTATTGTAAGTCTAAATACTGATCTTTCTACAGTGGATAACACTAGGAGCCTCCATTGCCTTTAATGGTCTCCAGTTTGAATGCAATCTGAAACACAAAATGACATTACATGACATTAAGGGCAGTAGTAGCTCAGTGGCAGGTCACAAGTTAAAATCACAGGAGCTCTAAGCTGTCACTGCTGGGCCCTTGAGCAAGGCCCTTAATCCTCAACTGCTCAGTTGGATAAATGAGATAAATGTAAAATGTACCTTTCATTTCTATAAGTCGCTCTGAATAAGAATAAGGACGTCTGCCAAATGCCATAAACCTACATTATAAATATCCTTGGTTTTGGTTTGTTTACCCAGCTTTTTTCGTTCTTATTCAACCCTCAGAAGTCTCTGATACCTAGGCATAACAGTTAATAAAAATAATTTTTAAATTTGACCCAGTGGATGAATTACATTGTATACATTTGTGTCCTGTATTGGGCTGTGAAAGGTTATGATTGATGTAGAAACAGATTAATAAAAAGCATGAATGATGGCACTATAGGCATTCCTTGGCTTGGACTTGGTTTTGACTGAAAACTCTTAAAATAATATTTGTGTTGTCTTTTCACATTCACAAAGTTTGACAAGATATAACTCCTTCTAGAATACAGCGTAACCACTGGTGCAAAGAATGAATGAAGCCAACTAGCTGAAATGATGGCTTTGCCTCAAAAAGGATTTGATGGTTTTCAGTCGCAATCTTGACTTTGTCTTGCCTTTATTTGGACTTGATCTTGACTTGGCTTTGCTTGACTTAAAACGTGATCTTGGCACTATTTCAGATTGGTTCTCGTTTTGAAATCAGGTACCAATCAAAAGTTTGGACACCCCTACTCATTCATAGGTTTTTCTGTATTTTGACTATTT
>JAOTRR010000033.1:11767604-11780653 GCA_028570945.1 Gogo arcuatus
AAACAGTAGGGATCAACCCCATCGCAAAAACTTATCTTCTGAAGATATCTAGCTCGAACACTAGCCTCTAAACTACAAAAATACTCCAAGAACTCAACAACGTGTGCTTCTGTCACGCCCGCCATTCTGTTTACCTGACCACCAGCTGGAAACCGGATGTGAATGCTCTGCCAAAAAGTCACGTGATTGAAACCCAAGAATAGGAAAATGCAACAGGGAATAGCAAAAGCAATAAAGGAAAGCATTTATTTTCTTATTCTTTTACAGATGTATTCTTTTTCATGGTACTCCTGTGACTCCATGGGTCGCTACGCTACGGAGCTACTGTGAATTCTGGATAGTGTGAAATTGTTGAGCAATAGTGTCGGCCTACTGCAGGCCTTTTCACTGTTGTTTTATCCATGTTCATGTGGGCCAAATGAAATGCGGCTGGAGGCCGGATTTGGCCCACAGGGATTGTGTTTGACACGTGGTTTAGACCGAAGCTGCTTGCTGGATTTCATTTATCAACAGCGTATGAAATTGGAACTAAAAATATTATATTCAATGTGTTTTTGCTTTTCGGTCTGTCATGAAAAAGATAGAACTGTGCCACATGAGGAAAAAGATTAGAGTTGGGCCACTTCTGGCTGCAGTGTGCATGTAGCATAATCGGACATCATTAGAGTGACTGTAAAATGTGGTTGAGATTAGCTTTTCAATAACATTGAGTCATCAAACAGTTTGCAAAATTTTATTATAAAATATTGTAAAATATTAACTGTTTTCTTCATAGCTAAGTGTGAAATTTCATATTGTGTAAGTACACAAGGCTAAACTCGAGGTCATCTCAATAAAAAAATAGACTAAACTAGTTTTATTAAATCATGAAAGGGCTGGAACTCAGAGGAGTTTTTAGTCCATAAGCTTGACAAAACTGAGAATATTAAAGGCTAAAAGGTTGGTGTTTGATTTTGCTGGGTATTATATAGCCTCAGTGAATAGGGAAAAGAAAGCAGCATGTCTATGAAAAGAATCAGTGCTTAGAGGCATCAGAAAATAAATCAGGGTCTGCAGAGGAGATATTGAAAGATATGAGTTTCCATAAATGTCCTATAAGCTCAGAACCTCTAAAGAACATGCTTAAACACCTGTTTAAAACTTGGTATTTGATCATGTTTGGGAAGGTGTGGTATTTTTGAAGCATGTGGCTGAATTATGTCTCTAGATAGTTGTTCATCCCAGAAACTCATTTCTATGCCAAACTGTACTTAATAGGTAATGACACATTTGAGAAGACACATTTGAGGAGAAGTAGAAAATGAATCCATACCTTCTTACTAATCAGATAAGTGCTGTGGCAACTAGAAGGGCACTTGGTAGAGTGCATACCTCCACCAAGCCACATATTCGGATTTGCGTCAAAATCTAATCAATTGTTCCTTGGCCCATGGCTCACCTTTCCTCAAAATTCCATCAAAATCCATTCACTACTTTTTGAGTTACGTTGGGAACAGACAAACAAGCAAGCAAACAAACAAATGGAGGCGAGAAAACAACCTCCTCCAACAAAGTTGACGGAGGTAATAATGGAGATTTAGCTACAGTGAGGCTTCACATGAGTACTTTTCAACTTGCAAGGAAAGTTTTGAAACTTTCCAGAAATAGCATTTGAAATGGCAACACTTCCAGTAGTAAATGGCTCAAGATTGTAAACATGAAGCAATTGCTTTCCATATTATGGACAATTGAATTAGTAACTGACATACAGTATGACCAGGCAGTAATTATTGATTTGCATATTCAGAATTCCAATGACAGCGATGTTTCTAAAGATTACAATAGAAGTATTTATAAAGATATATTTATCTGCCCAATAAACCAGACCATTACACCATCTGATGATTCAGATGTATCAGTCATTTCTGCCTTGGACTGGCACTGAGGGCACATTAGTGCATCTCTGGGGTGATGCAGCCATCCACCATGAACAAACCATCCATTTATTTACTGCAGAAACCATTATGGTGGGGTTTATGCTTGACGAGATATGCCCGCCTTCAGGTCACACCCTACCATGTTTATCCTCTTCATGATAAGAGTCAATATAGCCGTATTATTATTCTGACACACTTTCTCTCTCTCACAGGACTCTAGGACATAAAAAAAGCGTCACTTCGTCTTCACCCGTTTGGAACCCATTTTATTAACCCCATTTCCAGTGCATTTCTTTCTGAGTTTGAGTTAATTTGAAATTGATCTGGCATCTCCTCTGGTGTGAATCGCCCTGCGAGAAATGTGCTGCGAGACAGTGTGAATGTATTAACTTCAGAGAGAGAGAGAGAGCGAGATTCAGAAATTCCTTCCCCCCTAAAGGCAGTCTTGTTATTAATTCCACAGTTTTATGCTAATAATTACCGGGCTCTTTCAGGCATTTCTCTAGCATCCCTTGTGCACAATATGTTGTTTTTGGAATGAGAAGCTCTGCAGTTAGCAAATCCTGGACTCCTGCAGATGGAGCGCACTCATCTGTGAAGCCAGAGTAAGAGATATTAAGGTTTAAAAACTTACTGGAGTTGGAGTAGAGGTATTGATCTCGAGAGCTGACTCAAGTTCTTCAGTGTTCTTTGTCCTAACTGAATAAGTCACTCAAAGCTTTGAGCAGAACCAAGAAGGCCATCTGGCGCTGGTGCTTTTTATGGGTCATCAACTGTGTTATGTTGAAATGACAAGGTGCAGCTTGACAAATGTGTGAAAGTTGAAAACTGCTAGAATACTTTACAGTCGTGGGTTTTGGGTAAACATTGTCAGGGGGTCTTTAATATACAGTATATATATTTATAAGCCTGTTTGACTTATATATTTATAAGCATGTTCAACTTAGATCTAATGTGTCCAGTTGCTTGGAAAGTTCAGGAATAAAAAGCTCTATGGCTTGAGTGAACAGCCATAATATTGTTGTACACATAATGTTGGAGACAATGTTGGATGTTTAGATAGTTGGAGTATGTTCATAAAAGAACTCTTCACTGAATTTATTTTACAGTTAATGCACTCCCTGGCTTGTTTGAGAACGCTGTTTTACAGAGTACATTTTTTTAGCCTACATACTGGAATATTCTGGTGATGGTAAAGTGACATTTTGAGATTCTAGCTACTAAACAAGTAATAATGTGCCATCATCTATAGATAGATTATTATTATTATTATTATTATTATTATTATTATTATTATTATTATTTATTTTATATGCTCTCATTCACCTTTTAAAGGTCTACTTTCCTCTTTAGATCAGGGATCATGTGCAACCATGACAACTTGAGTATAGGTTTTCCAAGAATCAAAAGAGCAGATGAGGTTTAATAAATGACAAACATTTATATAAAATTGCCAATCATAATGAGGAGGAAAAACAAAGTTGTAAAAACAGACAAGGAATATACAAGAACCATGTAAGTATTGCCATTTTCAAAAGTTACAAAATGATTAACGAAATGAAAAATGAAACACACTTGTAAACATGCAGAGGTTAAAAAAAGAAATCGGACTACCAATATCAGGAATGCCAAGTATGATTAAAACTAGTAAAAGCTAATGGCTAAGCTTCACAAGGACTGTTTGATATCTGTCAAACACACCCCTCTTGATATTGATTTGAAATGAGAATGCTGTATTGACAGACAGCGTGCACCATTGCAGCAAAAATATGCCTGTTAAAGAAGGTGATCTTTTGACAGAGTGTACCCTGACATGGTCATGTATCAAAGGAGACAGTAAGAGCAAGGCTTCAGTCATTCACGTCTATGTTGATGAAGATGGATGAGAAACTAATCTTGGTTGTCAGTTCACATCCAGAGCTATACGATACTAACAACCATTTCTGCCATGCAGCCATTGCTTAAATGTGGTTTGAATTGTCTGCAATCAAGGAGACATCAAACAGGACACTGTTCCAAAGCTTAGCAAATGTAAAGTCCACCTTCATCCAAGTTTGTACGTAAACTTCTTTGATTAAAGGACATCAGGACCTAACAGCTCCACATATACTACATTCAGGTGCTTCACCATGTAAAATCTGGTATTCGGTCTATATATGGCTGATCTTACCAAATTCTAAACTTTACTACTAACAATGAAGTGAAACTTTATTCGTCTATTTACTTAGCCTTTGCAACAAGACAAGCTGCTACTAACTAAAGCTGAGACAAAGCTTCTGTATAAAACCACACAAGCTGGTTAACAGGCAAGGTAAGGGTATACAATGACATGCCCCAATCTACAGAAGAAATGATGAGATGTGGGACGTGGATATACTGGTCCAGGTGTTGGAGTATCCAGACTTCAGCCCATCCTGTCTTAATTAAGCTTGTCTAAAGACAATCTGCATCATTTATCAAGCTAGATATGAATGAATTTAATGGCAGGAGCATTTACATAAGAAATGTGTTATGCGTGAAAATCCAGTTAGTTATGGGGGCGGGGCAGGGTGGGGTGGTGTCAATTTCCTACAAGAGCTCCTGAGTTTGTGTAAATTTACATATTTAAGGAGACTCCCTAATGTGTAATTGTATAATTATCGAGGAGTTACTGTAATTTTATATACAGATTACACTAAGTTTAAATTATTATTTACTTATTTGTTTTAATTATACGCACAAATTTACTAAATTGTTTGTGAAAATCAGTTGTTTCATATTAAAAGAAAGCAATCCAAAAGAAATCCATAAATTAAGACAAATAAGATTAGCTGTTCAATTCGGACAAAAGAAATGGCACCCTATAAAGGGATGAAGAGTTTGATGAAGTGTGTCTCTATGGTAGCTGACTCGCTGCAGTGGATGAGCTGTGTTATTGGAAGATTTAACACACATGGTGCTTAGGAGTCTCCCTTTTGCCATTTAGTTAGTTAGTTAGCTGTTTTCAGGTGTTGCGTTCCTATTTTATTTTTAAATCAGCTTTGCTGTGAAAACGCTTGGTAATTTACAAGTAATTGGCATTTATCAATATACACGTGTAGAAGTGTTGCTCAGAAGTGACTGTTCAGTGTTTCTTTGTAAATGTGATGGGAATTTAAGTCTATGAATTTATTTAAGCACAATGTTACTAAAAGGTTTATAAATGAAGCTTGCTGATTCCAGAACCGCATAATAGTAAAATATACGATGTTTGTCATGACCTCACTCTTGTTTTTCAGGTCTGAAGCGGATTCATGCTCTGACCATTCAGGCTAATTATGAGTTGAGAATTGACCTGGAGGACTTTGAGAACAGCACTTCCTTTGCACAGTATGGATCCTTTGGCGTGGGATTGTTCTCCGTTGACCCGGATGAGGACGGCTACCCGTTGAGCATAGCAGACTATTCAGGAACCGCCGGTAGGCTGTTTCTTTGTCCTGAGAGCTTTAGTATTCAGCAGGTATGGTGAGGACTCTGTATCCTAGCCTGAATCTTTTAGATTCATGGGGAAGGAGGAACCCTTTCACAGATGCATTATACTGAAATGCTTTATGGAGTGTAAAATTCTGTCTATTCTAAAGACACATGCTGTACAAAAGAGCTGCACACTATACAGTCTTTTTCCTCTGAAAAGAATAATAGGCTGAGCTTTGTTTGGTATGCTGTAATTGTTAGGAAATAACTTCAGTAAAAAGTGGATTTTCTTTTCTTCAGAAGTTGAGGGACAGGACAAGCAAAAATTGGCTTTTGGGCCAAAATGGAGTTCAGAAACGTTTGTTTTATGATTCTCTGAGGTTCAGCAGTCTCATAATAAGCTACATTTAACTATTGGTATATTTTCTGTCTGCTACCATAATTTGTCACAATTTCAAGTTAGAAACAAATTAAGTTGACATTTTCCATTTGATTTATCAATACTAAGATATGGAATTTTAAACCTAAGTATAGATAGGCTTTACCTGCACTGTCCTCAAGCCCTGTAACCAACGTTAATTGGGTTTCTGCTTCAAACAGCTCTGGGTTCCTTGCTTTTGTCTCTAGCCTAACTCACAGATCTGACCTTCAGAGCACCGAAAAGAGCAGTGATAATGAACACATACACTAAATGGTATTTCAAGAAAGCAGACAGTTCATTATTATGGAAGTCATAAACAAACACTCTATTAACATAAATCAGGGATAGAAGGCTGCTTACACTCTGCTCTAATTAACCAGGATGCCTTCAGGTTTCTGATTCAAAACATCCATAATGCAGCCCTTTCCGTTCTTATTATTTAAAAGCCAGGTCTTATCAGCCTTCTCGTTGTCTCTGATTATGTTTTTCTTTTCATAAACATAGCCTTCCTTTGCCACAGCAATCTTGTGCTAGAATTTATCACTTACTTGTTACAATGAAATAACAGCAAATAAGGCAGTTAATGATCCTTATGTTTATCTGTTTTTCAAAGACAAAAAATATTGTTGGCCTCTTATGTCACCCCTGTCTGTATATATCTCTATTAATCATCAATTCTATGTCACGAGAGGATTTCTCCACTTAACAGCAGGATCTAAATTACTTCAAAGCTTCAGTTCAGTTCAGTTCAGGAATTGCTCCGAGCAGAAAAAAAACACAACTGTGAACTGTATGTCATTAACAAATTAACACACATAAGATGTGTTAATTATAGTGACTGAAGGCTGGTGTTATTGAATGCTGTCTTATACAGCAGCACAGATTCTTAAATCTGATTGGTCAGAACATGTTGATTAAATTTCTATAACAGAAGCGCTGACAGTAGTGCCGGCTCCGAGGTAAAACCCAGGGTTATATTAATCCGCTTGTTCTAATATGTTAACGTTTCTATAGTAACGACTAATTCACAAGGACTTCATTGGCAGATGCTTGACGTAATCTAAGCCTAGTAACAAACTGAATAAAAAGGTGTTTTTATTTGACAAAGCTGTTTTCTGCCAGGAGGACTTTGTGCTTACCAGTTTCCTGGTAACGTGACAAACTAACTTGTTTCGTGAACATTCCTCAACAATAAATTGTAATTAATAACTATAAACTGATAAAAAATTAAGACCTTTTATTTTATAATGAATGAAAACTGTAATTATTGCCAAACTGCTGTTATATTGAAGCAATATTGCATGAGAAAGAGTGTGATTATGTTGAATATCAACACGGCTGTGATTCGGCTGTAGCAATGAGCCTGCAGGCTGAGTGCCGTAGTTATTAATAATTAATCAATAATTAGTTAATCGAGTAAGTGACATTTCGGATACAATATGGCCAAAAGTTCTATTTACTTTTGCTCCGCTAGTGGAAATAGATCCCGATGTAGCTACACTTACTTTACAGTATGTCGGCTAGCTGGCTAGCTAGCTCACATTGATTTCTTCACATTAAAGGTGCTTCTGGTAAAATTGGTGTCCCTTCCTTCTTTTCATCGTCATCTGACGAGCTTTCATATTTTAAGTAAAAAATTAAATTCCTGAAAAGTATCATTTGCTATGTCCACTGATGATGCCGCTGACTTTACTGTAGGAAGTAGAATTTCGTGTGGCAAACACAGACAAGCGGAGTGATACACGCCGTGAAACGTCCCAGTGCGGTTATAGTGAGGAAATATAAGCACTCTTGGAATCCTGGTCAACCAATCAAATTAGTGAACCAGAACTAACTGTTAAAAGAGGAATAAAACACAACATAACTTCCACCAATCATTGATTATTTTCCTATAATAGCATGCTCCATTGCGTTTTATTCCTTATGTATTGTTTTATTTAATATTTCTAATAAAAATGAATAGATTTAATCATACTTTAAATCTGTAAATATGTAAAGGCAATTGCACACAGCCTGTGTAATTGCCAGACAAAATATACATGCAACAAATTTTTCTAAACAAGCACGTGCTACTTTATGGCAATGTACACGCCCAGACTGAAAATGTCATTCTGCCATGCTGCAGTTCCAAGTTTCAAAATTCAGAGGTTTGTCAAATGCATGAAAACCAGGCTGATCAACCAAAAAAACCCAAAACAAAAACAGTTTATAATAACATAGCTTTAGTTTAAATGGCTGCTGATAGGCTTGTTGTGTTTGTATCAGAGCATGAAGATCTTTACGTTCCAAATTTGTTGGTCTCTTATCTCATTTATCACAGAGTTCAAGCTTTTGAATGAGCTAATAGAATTGGCTATATTTATTGGGGCTTCAAAACTGGATGAATCCAATTACAGTTTTTTTTTCTTTCTCTGTCTTTCTAAACAACTGCAAACTCATTTTCTGAACTGCTGCTTGCCATCTTCAAAAATCTGTGAAGTAAAATGATTGCACTTCGGTGAAAAAGGTGGATTTTTTTTGTCAGACCTCGTGTTTTTTTTTTTGTGTGTATGGGTTTTTTTTTTTGTTGCTATGTTTCAAATGAATAAAATGCATCCCTTTTGGTGTGCAGTGGCCTTAATTCTGGAGGGTGTCTACACCATTACCTGCTACGTTGTGCGAGTGAAACAGGTTCACAGGCTTGGGGAAAAAAAAAAAAAACAGAAATCCATGAAATGCAATTTTTCTGAAAGGCAGATTGAGGTTACGTTTGGGGTGAAAAAGTTCTGTATCCTCGACAACCTAAATAATAGTGTGTCCAACAAATGGAAGTCCGCTCCACAGAGTCCAGACATCACCAAAATGAGAAAGCGAAGTTTGGACAGGAGGTTTAGGTTTTGGGGCAAGTAGCAGGCAGCTTAATGTTTAGTGGAGTTAGTTTCCCATAATCCTCTTTTGCTTATTGTTTGGAAGGATATACTAGTGCATCGGTTATTATATGGTGGATAATCAGGTATTAATTGATATCTAATACAATAGCCAATGGCAGACGTTTAGTCAAAGGATCTCTAATGAAGATATTCTTAGATCAAATGCTAGCATAATCTACCATTATTATCAATCGTTTGAGTACGTCACTTGACTAAACCTTAAACACTTTGAACAAAGCCTTTGAATAATGTTTGTCCTAGTAACAGATCGAATGTGAATAAAATCCATTTGGCAGAAAACGTATTTCCAGAAGGAGAAAGGAAGCAGGCTGTAAAATACTGTATGTGCATTTCCTTGTGACAGCAGCTATGTCCACTTCCCACCAACTTTATCTTGTTGAACTTTGCCCTTTGAATTCACAAGCTTCAGTCTTGTGAACAAATAGACACCAAGAGAGCAGGCTATGGGCTATAATCAGTAAAAACACTGGACTGAAAGTGCTATTTATTATTTGTGCTGTTAGTATGGAGCCACTGCCATGCGCTAGGGTATTTGTGGTAAAATTGAGACTTTTGTGCCTATCTGCTATATTTTTTTTTGTTAGCAATGCCAATACTTCTGTAGTAAAATCATGCATAATCCTCTTCTAATGTATTCACCAAGGGCCTTTTTATGAATGAGTGTATGAGTAATGGGTATTTGGATTTTATTCATCTATTCAGGTGCTTCATCTTTGAAGCCTGTTCTAAGTATCAGCACAAAGTCCTTTACGGTAACATGGTACATCATCAACAAATATGTCGGAAAAGATGATTGAGCGTATGAGTAGAATATTCTAGAATGAAATTATACACATTTCAAAGATCTAGGATCTTACAATCTTCCAATATGATCTTACTTTGGTTTTGGTTCTGAGTTTTGAGGCATTAAACCTGAAAATGATCACCATCTATCTGTGAACTTAGGTTATTATAGGACATTTTTCAAACATTGAATAGACCTCAGATGTTAATGGAAACCCTTCACACCCTAACATTCACTTGTTTTTCATTCACTGGTGCCATCATTCTGGTCATTCATCACCTCACTAAACACACTGATGAGTTCTCAAGGCACATGAGAGGGATTTATGGCATGTAACTCTTCTTTATGATATGACATAACTATATCGCTACGATCTCCTTTCTTGCAGTAAAAGAGCCAGCATGAGCCACAGTGCTGCAGTAAAGCCTGATTTTATCAGCACAATCTGAGAGCTGCGATTAGTTTAGAATAGATGAGGCCGAACACTCACAGCCATATTACATTCTTGAGACTTGCAGTCCATCATGCTGCTTAAAAAGGGCACATTAAGCGAGTGGCTTGCTTCGTTGCTCGTTTTTTCCCTCTCCTGTCCTGCACTGCTGTGTTGATTCATCTTTTGAACTCTTGTTCTACTTTATTGTAACATTCCTAGGTAGGAATTACTACAGCCTACAACCAAAGCTTGTGCCTAGAGTCATTTATACCTGCATTTGTTAAATTTATGAGCTAACTGATAATATTTTAGCGAGTTATGTACAACAAAAATGTACAGCCCAATGAGAATAAGGTGTCTGGCATGATAGATTACACTCAATATAGTTTTTACTGTTTAATCAGTCTCAGTTCTTCAGAGTAATTGAACTGCATGATGGGAAGTAATGAGACATAGCGAGTCAGTGATTTTTCTATGGTTCCCACATTATTTCTACCTTTTTTTCCCCCTGGACGACATTACAGTCAAGAGAATTACTGGCATCCTGGCTTGTAGGAAAAGGTTCCAGGTTGTTATAATGGAGGTGGTGTCTCACAGCTTACAAAAGTACTACAATTTTGAAACTTTGGGTTCCTCTTTGCCTCCAAGGCCATCTATGTAATACAAGCCAAGGAAAATATGAGGAAACACAAAACACCAGTAATGATCCCCAGTACTTAATAACTTGTTTTGCCAACCTTAGCAGCAATAACTGCATCACGTACAATGACTGGAGCTTAGTCTTTCACATTGCTATGGAAGAATTCTGGCCCAGTCTTCTTTGAGGAATTGCTTTAATTCAGCCACATTAGAGCATGACCTACCCATTTAAGGTCCTGCCAGAGCATCTCAATGCAGTTCAAGTCAGGACATTGACTAGGCCACACCAAAACCATATTTTTTTTTTCCTTTGAACTAGTCAGAGATGGAGTTGCACATGTGCTTCAGATCGTTGTCTTGTTGCATAACCCAATTGTACTTGAGCTTCAGATCACAGACTGACTGGACATTCTCCTTCAGGAGTTTCTGGTAGAGAGCAGAATTCATGGTTTGATGAGCCTTCTTTAGAGAGAGGAGCCTTTGTGTTCCTCTTGGTTAGCATGGATACCATTTTTGCCCAGCCTCTTTCTGATAGTTGTTTCTTGGGCATTCGTTTGGGTTTTTGGTGACTTCCTGCATGAGTTGTCAGTGCATTCTTGGAATTTTGTTAGGCTGTCTACTTCTGGAAAGATCCAAGTTTTCTCTATTTGGAGATACTGGCCCTCATTTTTTTTTGTCTGGAGTCCCAGAGCCTTAGAAATGGCTTTGTAACCCTTTCCAGACTGATATATCTCAATAACTTTCTTTCTACATTACATGCATTTAGCAAACGCTCTTATCCAGAGCAATGTACAACAAGACCCTGACATACCCACAGCAGTGGGCAGCCCGGGGAGCAGTTGGGGGTTAGGTGCCTTGCTCAAGAGCACTTCAGCCGTTCCTGCTGGTCCAGGGAATCAAACCGGCATCTTTTGTTCCCAAAACTGCTTCTGTAACCTTTAAGCCATGGCTTCTAATCTCTACCGAAATTTCTTTTGCTTGCAGCCTAGTGTGCTTCTAGTTCAGACCTTTCAGCCTACTTCACATTGCTGGAAAGGTTTTATTTAAGCGATGTTTAGATTCAACAGGGCTGACATTAATCAAGCCCAGGTGTCTTTAGTAAAATTAAACCTAATTATCAAATTAATTTGGTTAATTGTTTGATTGAGCGGCTAAAGGGACAAACACTTTTTCACATAGGGCCAGTTGGTGTTGGACAACAGTTTTTCCTTGGTTGTCTTTGTCTTATTAAATTTTGTTTGAAGATCTGACACATTTAAATGTGGTGTGCAAAAATAGAAAAAAATCAGGAAGGGGGGAATACTTTTTCATAACACTGGACATGAATCTGTACATCATTTTAATCAATTTCTGGCACATGTTAAATTGAAATAGATGTGTGCAACCTCATTTTTACACCCTAGGGAAACTGAAGATGGACAAAGTCAATGAAAGTTCCTGGAAAGCAATTAAAAATTCATTTTTTGAGAGAGAAAGAGAAGGACTTTTTTTTTTTTAGGAAACATACTATTATTAATTTTTTTTTCAAAGGAAGGTGCAGTATGCTAATTCAGTTGTTTAAAGTGCTGAAAACTAATTCTAAATAATGTTTAAGTGAAGTCAAGAGGGTTTTATTGTCATTTCTCATTCATATACATTTTATTGAAATGTTACAATCCATAGCAGCATACAGAAGCATTGTACACAGAACTACATAAGGTGCAAATACACGCCTGTGTGAGACAAGCAACAAAGTGAACAATAAATACACTGGACAATAAATACTCAATAATAACTTTCAGACCTGCCAATGCTCTGCATTTTAACATCAGAGTATGAATATGCCAAAAGTGCCATCATCTTTTTTTTCCTTTAATAAAAACAGTAGATGAGCAAATCGAGATGAATCTAGAATGATTTCAGTGTTTTGAACTTTCTGATATTAACTGACACTCTTTGGAAGCCCCATTCCTTCCTCCAGCTCATATTCATTATGTTTAGTCCAGTGCTTAAGGTGCTCATATTCATTATGTTTAGTCCAGTGCTTAAGGTGCTCATATTCATTATGTTTAGTCCAGTGCTTAAGGTGCAAGTTCTCAAAAAACTGAACAGTGAGGGAAAAGTGGGGAAATGTTTGAATATGCCTGTTACACACTATCATGCAGTTGAGTAGAAAAATAGACCAGTTGTAAAAAGTGTCTCACTGCAGCATTAACGTGCAGGTGAAGTGATAGTTGTAGTAGTGTGGGTGTTGGGAAGGGTTTGATTAGGCCAGGAGGTTGTTAGGAGGCAGTAGTGTGTTGAGTAGTCTGACTGTCTCAGAAAAGATGCTGTTGCTGAGGTAGTAATTCAATTCTATTCAATTCATTTCAGATTTATTGTCATTAAAACAGGGTAGCATAATGACACGCTGTCTCACTGCTCTCTCCGGTAAGACATACAGTACCAGTCAAAAGTTCAGACACACCTTCTAATTCAATGTTTTTTCTTTATTTTTATTAATTAAAAGACACTT
>JAOTRR010000033.1:11784549-11795348 GCA_028570945.1 Gogo arcuatus
TCCCGGATGTAGTTCGTATGAAAAATATGAGTGGCGTATTTCCCAGTAAAACACTTGTCTATATAAATAATAAATACATGCATACATACATAAATAAAACACACACACACAACTATACTACCAAACTGCCTGCAAAACAGCACAACTGTGAAAAATTTAATTCAATGATACTTTTATTTAATAATATTATTAAATAATAATATTATTAATATTTTTAACTCTCTACTTTTATTTAATGAGCCTTTAATTTAAAATGTTAAATATAGTATTTTACTTAAAATCAGCTGCTCTCAAAGTATAGTATTTATTTAAAAAGTTATAAAAAAGATACTATGATATTTGTAATATCTCAGAACACTGTACTGTCAAATATTGTCATATTGCCCAATCCTGCACTGAAAAAAATAATAACAGTTAGTGACACATCCAAAGTAATGCATTTAGGGTCAAGATTCTGTAGTTTTAATCTTAAAAGAAAGTTTCAGTCTTAAAAGAAAGGTCCACCCTGAAACACATTATATATATGATTGTATATATATATGTATTTAGTGATTCTTTGGCTGATTTGTTGGTTATTGCTGTATTTTGGTTATTCCTGTTATTCCTTAGAGCAGTGTGTGCTCTAAGATCACACAGGGGCATTGATAGCACAGTTACAGTGTGTGTTTAATAAGAGAAAAAATAAATAAATTTCAATCTCAAACATAAGTGACAGCAGTCATGTTTTGCCAGAGCTTCTTTTCTCACTCACCATTTCCATCAGTGTTCAATGTCATTATTGAGAATTCCAATGTAGAAGTAGTGGAGACGGCACATGTTGGACTCGCAATTCCACAATGCAACGATGCAGTTGTGCCGAGTTACAGAAAAGGCTTAGCTCTGCTAGTTAGCGATCTGTGGAATGGAGTAGATGGTTGGATTAGCACGAAAGTTGACGCTTTGGAAGCTGATCCATTTGAGCAACGTGTGTACATAAGAAGGTCAGAGAGCTGGACAAATTAAAAGAAATAAAGCTCTGCCGCATCAATCTTTTTAGGTAGAAATGAAACAAGAGCAAAATTCCACTGGTGCCACTATGAGCAGGTAGTCACACCATTGTAGATAATCTAGGAAACCATTCACCAAAAATGAAAACAGACCAACATGTCAATGATATGAGTTAAAAAAAAAAAATTCTAATCAGAATTTCTTTCTAAATTAAATCTTGGACTCCACTGAAGATCATGTTAAAAATTAATATGCAAGTTGTTCAAAGTGGATTTTTCCATTAATAGTTAAAATCATGCTGTTCATTCAATATGATTTTATTTTTCATATCACTAATACTGTTTGTCTAGTAGTCAAAATCATTTATTACAAACACCAGAGTTTCATCTATGGAACAGATTCCAAATTTTACACAGTTAATTTAAATACCTGAACAGTTTCTCTGTGGGTTTCTAAATTTTCACAGGCCACCGCATGTTAGTTTGGCATTTCACTGCTAAAGATGAGAAGAGTTTGAAGAACTACAATAGAAAAGTAATTAACTATACAAGGGATACAGGTTAAGTAGGAATGCAGAAAACGTGATTATCACGCTGGTCATTTGACGTAGTCACGTCTTATATCCGATCCTATCTTACCTTTTCTGGTCTGGTCTGTAGTAAGCCTATGTTCTTTTCATTTCTCATTTGAATCTAGAGTATTAAATTAAATGTGTTTTAGTGTTCTGAATGACATGGAATAAATGTTCAGAAATTTCTATTTCCATTTAACGTCTCTGGTGTTTTTCCTATAGAAGTGTGTGGTAATCATTCCTGGTGGTCAGCTAGCACATATCACCCAAAGGTCAGCTCATTAGTGTTTACATCAGCCAGATTTAGATCATTAAGCAAAGCCGCTTTCGTGGACATTTCGGACATGCCGCATTGTCATACAAATTAATTGGTAGGTTCTGTTTGGCAGGACAATGCTGCAAAGCAGACTTCATTTCACTGAGGAACTGGCAAGCAATGCAGACACGTCTTCCAGGTGAGGACTATATGAAATGCCACAGCAGCTGACATAAAAGATGACAGAAATAGAGGAATGGGAGGATTTTTTCTTTCTCGATCTGTTCTGCTTCAGTTTAAGGACAGAACGAGTACTGATGGGGCTCATTAAAACTGAAGTCACTATGACTGCCTGGTACCAAATGACGTGCTGTATCTCAGCGTGACAGAGTGGCGCTCGGTGCCTCCTGTGTGAGCAGAATGAGGTGTAAAATAGGCCTCGCTTCACCTTATTTGACATTTTTACATTGCAATTATAAAAGAGTAATGTTCACTTATTCTCAGCACAAGGTAAAGGGCAGATATTTGCATGGCTTCATGTCCCATTACATCACATTGAATATTATTTTAAATTAAAAATTACTTCAGCTGACAGGAAGTTGTACTACAGTGCACTATAGCGTAGCTTCGGTTTCTTAAAATAGTTACAGTTGGAGGTATGTTCATTCTCACAAAGGTGGATTTTTTGAGTAAGAAATAAAACATGACAGGGCATGCCATTATCAGAAAATAATCAATGATGGGGTCGTGTGATGGCAACCAACATGTAGCAGAGTTACTCTTACCACCCTGATGTGTTTTATTCCTCTTATACCACACTATTACATTTTTTAGTCAATGATACATCAGACTATTTTATCTGTTTAGTTGTGTAGAATGTTGTTGAACGTCCACAAATCAAGTTAGTTCCTGTTACTTACATTACAGCAGCTATTAACCATCATTCACACAACTGCAGCCTTTCTTTTTTTCCTCTCTTGAAGTTAATAAGACAGCAAAACACAGCTTGTTGTGTTACCCGGAAACCAGAAAGTGAAAACGGCCCTTTCGTGAAGACTTTTTCATTGTGGAAAATTTACTGGCTATTACAAATCACTGATACTGGAGACTCTTTCCCTAAATATTAAATAAACATGTCCCTACAAAAAACTTCACCATATCAATATTTATGTTATTGTTGTTGTTGTTGTTGTTGTTGTTTAATTGTTTAATAATGATTGTTCAAACATGGTGCTGATAATACGAAAGTTTTGTGTCCCTTCAGTGTTTCTCACAATTATTTAATTCTGAACAGTTTTTTGCACTATGTACATGTTTTCTCAAGTTCAGTCTTGTTAAGTCTGTTGCTCAGTTTTCTACAGCTACAGCAGCTTGTTGAGAAGACCTCTGATATGAGGTAGCCTTATTTATTTTTATACAGTTTGCACATTTTTGTGTTGTAAAACAAATCTGAATAAGAATTTGTTGTTAGGCTTAACCAGCAGCATTGTGGGAATTCAAATAAAAAGGCAAACCTGTGTTATTAAGCAAAAAACAGTCAAGCCGATTTATTTCAAATGAGGCATAAATTTATTATAAATACCCAATGTGAAATACATGTAACTTTACAGATCTTTGACACTTGGGGGTAGAATGCCAAAAAAATAAAAATCAGAAATGTGTTCCATGTTGTCCATTTGGTTTTATATCCTTCATACTTTTCCTTTAAGGTGAACTGGATCGGGGCTCTTATGGGTTAAATCCTCCTAAATCACCACATAGACATGCGAAGCCATTAATGGATGCATACAGTGAAGCGGTGATTTGAAACCCTGACCACACCGCAGGTTATTGATCAGTCATGGGCAGGAGACACAAAAGGTCTCAGGCTGGACAAACACTGCAAATCCCATCCTGTTGTGGTTGCCTGTCTTGTAACTTTAGCTTGCAGAACATAATCATGAGGCTAAGACATATAGGATACAAGTGAGAGGAAGCTAATAGATAAGTTTATGATTTGCTGAGTGGTACGACAGCACTCAAAGGCAGACCTTGCCATTGAGGACATGTGAATGTGAGCACTCACCTCCTACACTCAGCCTTCTCAGAAAGAACATGGCAGGCACAACTAAAATGACCTTGAAGAGATAGGGAAGAGAGACAAGCAGAGTGCAAAAGAGGAAGAACAAAAAATCCTCTGGTATATAGAACTGAATGAGAGAATGAAAATGTTGAATGTCAAGATCTATTTATCTCACATGAAAAAAAGGTGGAAAAGTCAGATATAAAGTTGTCATGCATTTTGAGTATTGACCATTTTCTTAACCTTGCTTTAAAATAAAAGTCCCCATTAACCCATAATCCCATCAGTAGCTAAATATTTAATGTTTAAAGGTAGCCATTAGAACTGGGGCCTTTCTGTGTGGAATTTGCATGTTCTCCCTGTGTCTGCGTGGATTTCCTCCGGGTGCTCCAGTTTCCTCCCACAGTCCAACAATATGCTGATTAGGTGAACTGGCTACTCTAAATTGCCCATAGGTGTGACTGTGAGTGTGAATGGTTGTTTGTCTCTGTGTTGGCCCTGCAATAGATTGATGACCTGGCCAGGGTGTACCCCACCTCTCACCCAATGTCAGCTCCAGCTCTCCAGCGACCCTGATGGATAAGCAGTATAGATAATGGATGGAAGGATGGATGGAAGGATGGATAGATGGATGGATGGATGGATGGAAACCTTTAGGCCAATTCTTTTGGGATTTTTTTCTTAACCAAGAAAGGGAACATTTCAACAAATCATCTAGAATAGCTGTGAAAAATCATTGTTTCTGAAATGCATCAGAGTCATTAGCATCTTTACTGAACAGTTGAATTCTTATACTGCTACTACTACTACTACTACTACTACTAATAATAATAATAATAACAAGTTGCATTTATACAGCACCTTTCACAATCCCAAGGTTGCTTTACATGGGGGGAGGGGGTTTGAAGCAGATGAAGCAGTAAAGGAGGAAGAAAAATGTTCATTGAAGAGAAAAGTCTTTTAATTCAGATTTGGAAGAAGAGAAAGAAGAGCAGTCATGGAGAGACTGAGGAAGAGAGTTCCAGAGTTTGGGGCCATGGCACTGAAGAACATGTCGACAAATTCACAAACTGTCACATGACTGTATCCAAGATGTTCAGTATATGTCACTTAGGGATTCCATGAGTTAAAATGAAGGATAAAGTGATATAAGGAACAACTTTTCCAGACCATTTAAAGAGTTTGTGACACATATATCAAAATGGGCTCTTATGGGTTAAAACGCTCTCTTTACTGCACACTTTTCGTCTAATAGCAAGAGTCTTTTCGATGGAGTAGTCACTGCTGTGTTGGTGATTCAATGAAAACAGACAGGCATAGCCAGGTTATCTATTAAGACTGTAATTGATTCATGGTGAAGAATAACCTCATGAAGGTAAATAGTTTAGTTCAGTTGTTGACTAAGTTGACTTAGTTATGCTATATGCAACCTATAGCTATGACCATGGGTAAAATTGGAATGTAGGGACTAAGCAAGCTCAGTTTTTTCCCCATTAAAACAGTACAATTCAATTTGTGTGTTATTATATGGTATTCTTGACACTGATACCAAAGAATTGGGATTGAAATACATTTTTGATGTGTTTGTTCTTTGAGTTTGGGTTACTGTCTGTGCAGTTTTGAATGTTCTCCCCATGGTTATATGGGTTTCCTTCAGGTCCTCTGGTTTCCTCAAACCTCCCAAAAACATCCCAGTAAGGATTGGTTATGCCAAATTGCCCCTACTGTGAATGAATGTGTGAATGTGTGGACGATGCCAAATGTACTGGCAACCCATCCAGACTGTATTTAACTAATTACATTTTGATAGCCAGAACTTTAATTAATACTCTTTTTTTGTCAGTTTCTTCATCAAAATAATAGAAAAAAATACAGTATCTTCTGATTCTTTTCTGGCAGAGATATATGATATGGTAAAATAAGCCCCTAAGACTTTAATAAACATTTAAGTGTTCAACATAGAAACACATTTGCAAGACAAATGCATAATTAAGTGAACATCTCAATGCTAAAAAAAAAGAAAAAAAAAGGCCAGACATTTAGCTTTTGCTAGAGAATCTGGTATCATTAATAAACACAGCCAAGAAATGTGAGACTCTTGTTTACTTCCCTCTGCATCAAACAGAACAACAAAAAACAGAACAAATTAAATACGTTTTAAAGATGTGGTGTGGAAAACTTTTCAGTCTTTTGCTTTGAAAATGTGAATTGTGACACAGGTTTGAAAACTGTCTGCAAGTGCATATATATATGAAAATGAGGCTAGCCGATCAGATTAGACGTTTGTGGCAGCTACATGGACTGTGGTCTGTGGGCGGAGTTTCCACAGCCAAGAGTATGTAATGGATGAGCATGAGTAGAAATCTATTTCTACTGAAATATTCATTTAAGTACAGGAACATAAGAGTCATAAGAGTCATAAGAGTCTATAACACTTTAAATAAATGAAATTGTATGTAAAATAACCATGCATACAAAAATCACATGGACTACATGCAAAAAGTTGATTACATGTGAAATATAATGTGAAGTGTCTTTTCATGCAAAACAGTTTTTTCTTCACTGAAGCCCAAACAAATGTTCCAGCATGGCAGTGCCTCTGTGCACAAAGTGAGCTCCATGAAGACATGGTTTGCCCAGGTTGGAATGCAAGAACTTGAGTGTCCTGCACAGAACCCTGACCTCAACCCCACTGAACACCTTTGGGATGAACTGCAATGCCAACTGCACCCCAAGTCTCCTCACCAGATATCAGTGCCTGATCTCACTAATGCTCTTGCGACTGAATGAACATAAATCCACGCTCCAAAATCTAGCAGAAAGTCTTCCCAGAAGAGTGGAGATTATTACAACAGTAAAGGGGGACTAAATCTGGAATGGGATATTCGACAAGCACATATGGGTGTGACAGTCAGGTGTCCATAAACTTTTGGCCATATATATACACACAATGTGTGAAAAAATTATTATTCTTATTAAAAAGATAAATATGCAAGCACAAGCTCAGTAATTTTGATAATGTGAGTAAGGGTCATATTTGATTATCATTCCTGTGCGCTCTCTCAGGCATATTGATGTTCTTGCATTCATGGGAGTTCAAATACATACAGTCTGACTTGTTCCTTCTAACCACCAATTAGGTTAACTACTGTTATTTAAATTAAAAAGGTTTATGTAAGCCTTTGCAGTATGATAACTGTTCTGGTATTTAATCATTAAATGCAGAATTCATAATGTAAACACGACCACAGGTGGGGATACTATTTAATTAAATGTAATTTTATTTGTATAGTATTCCAGTAGATGTTGTTGAAATCTGGATATAGAGTTAGATCCCTAATGAACAAACCAGAGGTGACCATGATCCAAAAAAGCTCCGTAAGGCAACATGAGTAAGAAACTTTGAGAAGAACCAGACTCAAAGGGGTGACACCAGAGAGTGGGATTATAAATTACTACTCTTCTACATCTGTATACTGTGAAGAAAAACAGTACTAAGTGTGTGCTGAATATCTGCAGTATCCAGGTGAGATTATCCTATTATACTGAAGAAAGACACTTGGGCATTAACTTGTTTTGGGAAGTGCAAATATTTAGGGTTCCCATGTTAGACCATCCACAGCACGTATTTAGCACTGTGACTTTGGCACCATTTTTGAAACCTACCCATAAAGGTTAGTTGGGGAAATGTGAGGAATACTGTATTTGAGTGATTGTTTTACTATCATGCAGCATGGACAACTGTCCTGGAAGAGCCTAACCAAGTTATTTAAGGTCTTTTCTTGTATTCATCCGGAAACATCAACTGACAGTCTTCTGTTCTCACTGCAGAATGGTCTCTTAAATATCTTTTTATTCTGTTTTCTGAAAGTCAAGAAAAAATTAATGTGTAAACAAAGGCCATAGTTTTAGACTAATTCTTCACTTGTGTAGTACATCTTCAATCAGGTTTGAAGAAATTTTTGAGTCTTTGAAAGACATCCATCCATCATCTATGCTGCTTATCCATCAGGATTGTGGGGAAGCTGGAGCCAATCCTGGGCTGGCTGGCAATCTATCACAGAAATGAACAACAATTCACACTCACACTGATGGCCAATTTAGAGTAGCCAGTTGACCTAATCCATGTATTTGGACTGTGGGAGGAAACCAGAGCACCCTGGGGAATCTCACACAGGCACAGGGAGAACATGGCCGTAGTCTGCCACAAGGTTTGAACCCACAACCTTTTTTCTGTGGGGAGATGGTGTTAACCACTGCACCATCATGTGTCCCCCCCAAAACAAGCAAGCAAGCAAGCAAGCAAGCAAACAAACAAAAACAAAAATCCAATCAGAGTAGCATTTGTGAATTTTTTGGAATAAAGCAGTGTCAACTTGACCACTGGCCTGAGCGATCAACTACAACTGGGGATTTGTTTACCTGTTTAGTAAATCGCTTTTGAATAATTCATGCTCGTGCACGCTGGGATGATTTGACTTATCTGTCTGGCTCACTCATATTGATTTACTGAATAGAGCCATATTAAAAACATTTGCTCAAGTGCCTTGTTCAATATTCAGGGTGCATATAATGGAAAAAAAAGCTGCAAATTTGCATCTCCAAAAAGGAAAACAGCCCCAGTAAGAGAAGACTTATGAACCCCACCCTAGTTTACTTTACAGAGATACATAAATTTATTGAAATTTTATGATAGTGTATATCAGTTGAGGTCATACTGTCAAATTATAGAGTAATATTATAGAGCATGTGACTTGGAGCTTGAGTGTCAGACACCGTGGCCACTACAGAAGCAAAATGCCATAGGTGTCAACTAAAGTCAGGTTCAATGGCCAAGACTGCCTTGCACCTGCACATGTTCATCAAATATACACAGTAAAGTGCATTAATATTTGCAGAAAAAAAGTTACCTTATTTAACAAATAGCTTGCGGCAGAAGTTGTGTTTACATCTTTTAACTTCAAAAATAAACAAAATATGTAATTTGGCCAGGGGTGTACAAACTATTGCATACAACTATAATGTAGGAAAGATTTGGTAGAGAAAAAACAATGTCTATAAGCAAGCCCAAAAGAGAGAAAGTTGAGTGTGATCACAGTAGTCTGGATTCAGAACATGAGAGCTTCTGTAATTAAGGACTCATAGAGAGCCAGACACCTGCTGTCTATTCCCCTGAAGGACACCTGCGTACCCACTGTAATTACAACACAAGTTCCTTGCACGAAACAAACCACACATGGCAGTGACAGAGGAGACCAGCTTACACACACCTCAGGCTGCAGAGGTGCAATGGGATGGAAACAAAAGACAAAACATACAAATCTGCAGCCTCAGCAGCAGAAGAAATGTTACATTATTATTATTATTATTATTATTATTATTATTATTATTATTATTATTGAATCAATTAACTAACTAATTGAAGCATCATTCTGCATTGTAGATTCATGGAGATCTACCGGTAATTTTCCAGAACAGCAGCTCTGACAGTAGTGTTTATAATAATGCGCTCATTCTAATATGTGACCATTTCTAGAAAGTCAGTAAGTTTTCCAACCTGGGAAAGTCTTCAGGACAGAAGAGTTTGCACTTTCTGAGAAGCTCTGTTTTGTCTTATTAACTTCAACAGAGAAAAAAGTGAGAGACTGGCAAAGGAACAACTATTTATAGCTGCTATAAAGTAAGGGACAAAATGAACAACCTTGTTTCATAGATATTCCATAACATTACCGTAACTCTTTTTACCAGAAGCCAAAAAATGAAATTTCCATCTGTTTATTTAACCCATGGCTTTTGTTAGTTTGTCTTGCGTTTGTCTTTATTTTCCATCCCGAAACTCACTGTGTTCCTCCCTTCTATTCTCATGTTTTCATGCCTGGTGTTTTTTGATGCGTTGAATATCCTGTAAATATCCTACAATCATCATTTACGTCACCGCCAGCAATGTCACAACCATCACAACACATAAATCTGATGGTTCCAAATCCCGCTGGAGCCATAACAAAAGATTTCCTGAAATGTTACTAGATTGACAGAAGGGATAAATTAACATTTCGACATTGCCGTTTTATGCCCATTCCAACAGGACACCATTACGGTTTTGACTGTGAGTGTGAATGGGGTAACAGAGTCACAATATTCTACACATAGAAACCCAACTGCTCACCAGCAGCTAAACACAGAGTCACAATACTCTACACACAGAAACCCAACAGTGTCCTGACTAAACTTATAACAGACTTGCAATGGTAAAATATTTGTTTATACTGTCAGATAAGTCGATTTCAGAATGGAACACCAGTGCAAGAAAGGGTTAAACACAACTATAAAAACTGATAAAAAGCAAGCAAAAAAGCTGCAGTTTTGTATCTCCAAAAAGGAAAACAGCTCTTATCTGTGTTAAGAAAATAATTATGTAGAAAAGAATTATGTACCCTGTCCTGTCATATTTTACAGAGATACATAAAATTAATTAACTTTTTTATGATAGTTTATATCATTTGAATCCATGCTGTCAGGTTATAGGGCATGTGACTTTAAGCTTGAGTGTCAGGTTCAATGGCTTATTAACTTCAACAGAAAGAAAAAAATGACTGACTGGTGATGGAACAAATCTTTGCTATAAAGTAAGGGATAACATGAACAAGCTTGGACATTCCATAACATTAAATGAAACTATAAACTGATAAAAAAAAAGCACAATGTGTTAATTGTTCATTAATTTAAAAAATGTAATCATTGTCAAATTGCTGTGGTGTTAGAGTAACAAAACACTTTGGATCATGCTGTTATATAAACATGTCTGTAACACCATCCTGTCAATGATTATTTCCTTACACTCACCGGCCACTTTAATAGGAACTTGCTCTTGATTGTAAGACTCCTGTTCTTGGCTGGCAGGAGTGGAACCCAATGTGGTCTTC
>JAOTRR010000033.1:11907471-11918966 GCA_028570945.1 Gogo arcuatus
ATAGATAGATAGATAGATAGATAGATAGATAGATAGATAGATAGATAAATAGATAAATAAATAAATAAATAAATAAATAATATGGACACAACTTTGAAAACCAGGAGCCTAATGTTCAGTAATATCAGTTTTTGTGATCACCACAGTTATAATCAGTAGTTATCTGATCCTATATTGGATTCTGAAATCCCTTGACACTGAGAAAGAATGCAGTGTCTGTTATGCATGTAGCAATATATTGTGCAATGATAAATCACAATACAAATGTATGATGATTCAAATTGATGAAATAAAAAAACGAATCATTTATTATCAGGCTGCGTAACCTATTAGTTTTTCCTAGTGGTAATTGCATTGTTTAGACAGCAGAGGGCATAAAACAGCGGGAATGCATGAGACTTCAGCCTAGGCGGAAGTAACACAGCTCTAATGCTGCAAAAACAAAAAACAGATCTAAAATGGGAAAGAGCTGTTGTGCGTCTACATTCACAAATAGAGAATGTAGTCACAAGCTGCAGCATACACAGGAAGCTCCAAGGTGCATCTGACCTGTTTGAGGCAAGAGGAGGAAAAGCAATCTCCCAAGTGGAGCTACAGGAAAGGGTTCGCCCTATGATCGTTCGCAGAACAATCATTAATTCCAATACTGATGCTGACACACCCTTCCATGGCCAGGATTCAGGAGAGCAAAGTTGGCCATGATCACAGGGTGGTAGTGATTGTATACGTTCTCATCCCTGTCAATCAGTAACACTATCCAATCTTTGATGCCTCTGAGCTCATGTATGCGGAACAGGGCAGATACAGATTTCCTCCAAGTGTGCAACGCTGCCCTGTGACACCGTATGAACTGCAGTTCAAAAACATGCGGAGGTCTTTGAGGAAGTAAATGTTTGCCCCTCCCCAGATGGTAGTTGTTGTGTGATAGAGGAGAGTGGATGGGAATTGGCAAGTCCAAACTGGGGAGAAAATGAGGGAAAAATCTAAAAAAAAAAGAAAGAAAAAGGAATCGATGGTCGCATGTATATGGCTTTTATATCAAATACTACATCATGTGGTCACTTTGTGACTTTGTTGATGGTTGCAGCATACGAGAAGGCATCCACGTGATCCTCATGGTCCCTGGTGATTAGGATGGGTTGAAATAGAACTACTTTTCCATTTTCACATCACACTTCCCATAAAGGTTCAGTGATGTTATATTCTGGTGATTGGGAAGGCCATTGGGAAGGTACTATTGAACACAATCATCCTGGAGAGGCCATGAAAGGTACTGTTAAACACCATCAACCTGGTGTTCAACAAGCCACTCAAATAATTTTAGCAGTATGAATAGTATTATTTTCCCAGAATATGGGTGCATCATTAGAAAAGAGTGCTTGCATAATGTGCACCTAGTTATGTTAAATTGCCTCATATTTGTTGGCTGTTATGGAAATCACTGGAAATCATTATGGATCCCTAGCAGACATTTGTGGGTTGAAGGGCTCATTTGGCTTCCTCCAAAAACAAATCTGTCCAGAAATAGAAACTGACACATCACACCATATTCCTATTTTACTGCTCAGAGGTTGAGGTCATCAAGTTATGTATCATTATGCATTGGCCTTTGAGGCATACAGTTTTTGAAGTTGCAGCCATCATATCAATTCCAGGTTTGTGAGCTGCACGAAATAATTATTACGCACAGGAAATCAGACTCCAAGAAATGCATGAGGAAATTCTCAATGCAGATAATAGCAATGATTAGAACAGGAAAGAGCTGATAGCAGCTTAGCAGAACATCTACCTTCATGATTAACTCAAAAGAAGCACAGGGTCTCTGGAAAGGAATAAAAGTAGTTTGTCAGAAAGAGCTTGTTTTCCTTTGTGCTTGCTGTATGAGTGTAGACAGGCAGTGTACATATTAGACAAGAAGAGGAACTGACTATTCAAGAAAAGCAAGAAGAGATGCTTATATTCATTAAGAAGCATATGAAATTGCTTCTTAGTAAACCATAGATTTAAAAACAGCCTTGCTGCTTCTATTTTGCTTGGTATAAGCCTTTTTAAGCTTACTGAAGATTGAGTTAATTAGAATAATATGTATTTGTTTCCTTGCTTCCTTTTATATTTTCTTGTGAAACATATTTTAACAAGAACTGCATGAATTACTTCAGACTCCAGTCTTTTATTTGATATACTGTTTTTGTCATGGCAATGTAGATATCTTTATATCTTTATGTAATCTTCTTTATTTATTTAAGAAAGACTCCTTAAATGCAGTGCCTTGATAAATTTTCAAGACCCTTGATTTTTTTTTTTTTCACATTTAATAGTGCTACGACCTGGAATTGAAATATACTTGATTACCATTTCTTGCCATTTGATATACATAATATGTCTACCATTTGAAGGTGCAAAATATTTTTTTTATTGTAACACAGGTTAAACAAAAAGCAGACATTTGTTATTTGCATAATTATTCAGCCCCTGGGTTGGAATTATTACTGCAAGTCTTTTGGGATGTCTTTTCAACTTTGCAATCTGGATCATGATATTTTTGCCCATTTTTCTTGGCACAATTGCTCAAGCTCTGTCAGACAGAATGGAGAACATTGGTGTACAGGAATTATTGAGTCTTACCACACATTCTCAACCAGCTTGAGGTTTGGGCTTTGACGGGTCATTCTAATACATTCAGATTGTTTGTTTTGAACTATACCAGTGTAGATATGCGAGTATGCCAGTAGTGCCCTCTTGTACACTCAAACGGGTTTTCTTCTAGGATTGTTCTGTATTTAGCTCCAGCCATCTTGCCCTCAATTGTGACCAGTCTCCAGGTCTTGGAGACCCATGATATGATGCTATGTTCACCATGCTTCACTGTGTTGATGGTGCTCTTGTGTAGGGTTTTGCCAAATGTAATGCTTTGTGCCAAGGCTAAAAAATTAAATGTAGGTCTCATCAGATCAGCGAACCTTGTTCCATATGTATGTGGAGTCTTCATCATGCCTTTTTTTCAATAATGGCTCTTTGGTATAATTTTTTCCATGCATTCATAAAGCCCAGCACAGTGTAGTGTCTGGGCTATGATTATCCTTATGCACAGCTTCTCTCATCTGAACTTTGACCTCTCCAACTCCTTTAGAGTTAGACCTTGGCCTCTTAGTTGATTTTCCATCTACTGTCCTCCATACCTGGTCACTCCACTTTTGGTGGATGGCCTCCTCTAGACAGAGTCACAGACTGTTTGCTTTTTTAAATAATGTATTTAACAGTGCTCCACTGTCTATTCAAATTTTTGGATTTTTTTTAAATAACCAATCCCTGATTGAAACTTCTCCAAAGATTTGTCCTAGACTTCTCTGATAGCTCTTCATGATGCTGTTTGTTAAGGTATGTTTTATAACAAACTATGAGGCCTTCCAGGAACAGCTGGATTCATATTGAGATCACATGACACATTAATTGCACATACTGTAGGTCAACTCCATTCAACTAATTATATGACTTCTGATGGATCTCAAACTCCACATTGCATTCTAAATTCTAAAGATTTTTTTAAAACAGTATTGATATCCGTGTAAAGTTGTATGTCATGGAATCAGTGGTGGGTGGCACAGTGATGCACTGGTTAGCACTGTTGCCTCACAGCAAGAAGGTTCTGGGTTCAAACCTTGCGGTTGACTAGGGCCTTTCTGTGTGGAGTTTGTATGTTCTCTCTGCAAATGCAGGTGCTCTGGTTTCCTCCCGCAGTCCAAAGACATGGGGATTAGGTCAACTGACTACTCTAAATTAGTGAGTGTGAATGGTTGTTTGTGTCTGTGTTAGCCCCACCTCTTGCCCGAAGTCATCTGGGATTGGTTCCAGCTTCCCCCACAACCCTGACAGATAAGTGGTATAGATAATGAATGTATGGATGGATGGAATCAGTGGTATCAGAACTAAGAGTCTCATTAGTGTAACTCTACTAACTGTGAAAGTCAGAATAATCCAAAAGAGAGTTCTATGGAACAGATGAATCATCTTATGCAGTTTCATAAAAAACCTCAAATTGCCTCCAAAAGAAATCCATTGATGATAAATGACCTTGCACAGCTTGATATTTTCTTCCTGTCAATTCCTGTGGCTCTGACAATGGTGACTCTCTGATGCTCAACCATGTATGAAAAGTATTTTATTTTATTTGAACTTCTAAACCTTTATGTATCAGCAGGAACGTTAAAACAATATGAACTGACACAGAAAACAGGGAGAGCAGAATGAGAGTGAAGGTCGACTGCACTGACACATGAGTGAAGACTACACTACGGTGGCCATGATTACTTATTCAGGGAGGTGAAGGTAAGGTGTCAGGTTCACAAAGAGAGGAGAGTCGCAGAGAGAAGTCTTGAGTCACAGATTCACCTCACCTTGGCTTTTGATGTAAAGTTAAATAAAGTGTGGTGCACTTTGAAGAAAAAAGGTTCACTGAAGAGATGGATAGCTGTGGTAAAGAGCCTTAGCTTCCTTTGTACCTCCCATACTGATTCGTATCCTCACTTCCTTTCCCATCTGAAAGTGGTGATTCATTGTGTGAGCTTGAATTATGAGTCAGTGGTTGCTAAGTTTCCCATTAAACATTATCCTATGTCTATCATGTGCTATTGTAGTCCTCAAATTGTGATCCAAATGCAGCAGGATACTAAAACTAAGCTCCTATATGTCCGGGGTGTACTCTTAAAAAGACATCAAAAAAAGTCAAATTATTAACCGTTTGTAACCATTTAGAGTTGTGTGTTTTCCCAGTGAAGCTTGGCAAGAGCAGACTAACTTCATAACACATAATTCCTTCCAGAGTTGGGGGAAATGGTCTTCTATTCAACTGAGAACCCTCAAGCAAGTGGCAAAGCTTCCAAATACTTCAGCAAAAATGGTAAAGCAAATTACTCGCAATCGCAAAAGATTTGAGGCCCTACGCCATTGCTAAAAATGCAGGTTTTCACTCACTGGAGGTACTGTATTACAATTTATGGTTTCAAAGTAAAAAGTAGTCACACAGTAAAAAAAAAAAAAAGTTATCTTGTATAGGATTTATATATGCCAAGATGTATTGAACATCATTAGATAATTACGTTGTGTGAATCAAAACCACATTGAATTGTAGGGAGTGTAAAGATTCCCACTACTATGTATTACATCACATACACTGCAATATCTTTGTTATAAGCACTACACTGTCAGTATATAAGACCAATCTGTAGATTGTAGCTCATCTGTTGCTACACACAATATGTCAGATACCCTCTACTCCATCCATCAGCGTAAAGAGACTACCGTAGGACAATCACTGACATATTTGTGGTGGATCATTCTCATCACAGCAGTGGCACTGAAATGTTGGTGGCCTGGTAATAGATGTTGCCCAGGTAAGACTGCATCAAGTGTATGCATGTTGTTGAGGTTTTCAAACACTGTGTGCAAAGCATTAAACGATGATAATCAACTGTCATTAATAGCAAGAGAGAGACCAGAAAACCAGAAAACACTGAACTATGAAACAAGGAACTAGAGAAACAAGGCATGGACTTAACGCCTTAAATGCACAATAAGACTTCACAAAGGTACTATAGCACAGCAGGGTATGAATAGACAACCTAATCAAGGAAAAGGCCTTTTGTCATTTCCTGCAACAGTACAGCTGATAATTGAATACTTTGTGGTTGGTATACCGTTTCTCAATCCAGTTTTGTCCTTGTCATTATCAGGAATTGCCAAATAGGTTATCTTCCTCGATCTGATAAATGCTTTGATGTCTCCACTATCAGCATCATCAAGGAATCATCGTCCTTAAAGAGGAGATAGTAGGTTGAATGCCAAAAAATAAAGCAAACATGCTAAGGATCAGGATACAATGGTAGAATTTGCTGCAAGACATGATGGTGTAGTACCTCAAAAATCCTTTTCTTTCATATATGTCGAACGTATGGTACGTACATGCTATATTAACGTATGACCCGTCAGTTTTATTGAAATGCAAATCAAGTGAAGTTACTCAACTGATGATGAATTATTTAAGATGGACTTTTGCGGAAGCAAATGCAACAGTAGCGCCAATGGTTGTAAGAAATTGAATGAACATTTTAAAACACAGAAACATAGAAACTGATGCTATGGATGCATTCAGAAATGAGAATTAGATATGATATGAATTATATGTCTGCTCAGAAACTAAAATGCTGCTAGATTTTTTTTTTTTTTCCATGCTAGCACTCATATGTTCCAGAATCTGGAAAATGGATTGTTTCGTTCACTAGATGGATGTGTGGCTGCAAAAATCGTAGGAGAAACAGCCAATTTTGTATATGTGAGCATGGACAAAATAGATGTATGAATAGCAGGCAGATGAAATATCATTTTTCAAAGAGCACAGTGATATGATGGCATCCATTTATTTTAATACATAATGACACAACTGCCTTAAGTATAGGGCGCCTCATCATCAGATAAAAATGTAGAGCTTCTGGAGCGATATTGGAGATCGTGGAGAAATCTTAGAACGATCTTGTCTTTATATGTCAAGCATATTTCTTTTATCAGGCCTTAACACACACACAGCTGCTTTCTCAGACTTGCACAGGATGATGGGAGAGGTAACATATGCAGCAGGTGTTTTCTTCTCCCTGGTGTACAGATTTACATGACATGGGATTTACAAGAGCAGGTCAAAAAGCATTGCAAAAAAAAGTGCTGTAATTATAGCTGCAGTACAACTCCAAGCTTGAGGAGTGACCTCTTGTGTTCTTGAAAACCAAGCTCTACTGCACACTGATATGATAACAACATCTGACAGGTAGCATGGCACTGCACTGATAAAAGCTGAAATCTTAAGCTATCTGCGAAATGCATCGGATGTGCTATAAATACTGAACAAGCTCAGAAACTCAGGCAGAAAGCAAAAAGCAAAGCATCATCCATACACACCACCAGTGCTCAAAAACCACAGCAAAGTGCAAAAAAAAAAAGGTCAAGCTCCAGTTGCTCTGTAAATTAGACCCGGGCAGGGACCCTGAAAGAAACATCAGTCGCCTTGGATTATGGTGGCTCCATATATAAGACCACTCATCCCTGCATTTCCCAGAGGGCTACTCTCAAAAAAGCGCATAAGCCTCACCTTGTAATATGGATTATATAATACATAATATGGACAGTTGCAATGGATTAGCTGTGGTGTGGAAAATAACTTTACAAATGCACAGGTTCTTTACGGTTTGCTGTGGATAGTAATAAGAAGCAAAGAGGCATCACACTGACACTGTAGTTCAGACTGAGCAAAAGCTTGGCAGTCTGGGAAAACCCATCATACTGTATGTCGCTGCAGCTAAATGTTAGAAAACAGCAAAATGATGAAACATTTCTGGGTTCTGACCAAAACTGAGTTTTTCTGCAAAAACCACTGTTTGATAGAAAGAATACATATATTTCACCAAACTGAAGTGGAAATGTTTTAACCTTGGCTGATTTCCTCATGCAGCGAATGTTACAGAGAACTGTGCTTATACATGCTAGAACCTTATTCTAGTTGATATGCTTGCAATGGGAAAGAGAAACGTATTTCAGGAAAATCCTGTAGTTTTAAGAATCTTATATGCACAAACAGGGACATCTGTACACCTGTACGTTCATGCAATTATCCAATCAGCCAAACATGTGACAGCAGCGCAACACATAAAATTATACAGGTACAGGTCAAGAGCTCCAGGTAATGCTCATGTTAAACATCAGATGTGAAATCATCAAATGTGATCTCATTGTCTTTGACCATAGCATGGTAGTTGGTGTAGATGGACTGGTTTTAATATTTCAGAAACTGAAATACTGATGATAGCTAAAAAGCTCCTGAGATTTTCACACATAACAGTCCCTAGAGTGTAAACAGTATGGTGCCAAAAAAAAAAAGCCAGTGAGTGCCAGTTTTGCTAGCAGAAACACCACCACACACACATACTGTATATCAGGTCAGTGAGGGCCAGCTTGGAGGATACAACTTCATTAGCAGGTATGAGATGATAAATGCTTATTAAAGTGAGTAAAAGGAGATCTTTCTCATGCTTCAGGCTGCCAAACACAAACTGCCCCACTTGTACTTTCTTTCTGTCACCATCTTCTAATCCAGACAAATGAGAGAGTCACACACACATCTTTTTACAATCAATATGTACTGCAGAGACACCGGGATATATTATAAAGCCGAGTGCAAATGTTTGCATCTCCTTTGGTTTCTGGTTAGACATCAGAAAAATCCATAATCACATAGAGAACAGGAGAAACACCAAAACAGGTACCACAAACCTTGCAGCCCATCAGTATCTTTATTTGCTGTCAAAATGTTTCATCGCTAGGTGACTTGGCACCAAACGTTATTTTGCTTGCAAATACTTGGTTAGTATTTCCATGTACCTGCATGTTCCTGATTCAAAAAAAAAAAAAAGAAAACCTGTCATCTTCGCACACTAAATAAACTACCTGATAAAACAAGTTTCATCTCAACTGATGTGGTCAATGCAGCAGGACCAATTCAGAAGCTTGTGGTGCTTCAGACCACCATAAAGTGCATTACATTTAGACATACATACCAAATTAAAACTTTGGTTCAGAGAAGATTAACAGTAGAGGGGTTTTTTTTTCCCCTGGTTGTTGAAGCTACTTGTCCACCAGGCAACTATAAATAGAAAACTTTCCGCCAGGACACAGAATCTGCTTCTCCTGGGCTACCGATTTGTTCACCCTTGTAACACACTGTCCTTTAAAATAAAATGTCTTTTAAATTACTTTCTTTCTTCTTCTTTGCATTTTTTTTCTTAAGGGAATGCAAACTCCATACTGCACTCCATATATATATATATATATGCAACCATACTGTATACATACACAGCTTTAAAGGCACTGATTACTGGTGTGACTTACAGGCTCAGGACCAGGCTCAGGAAGAATTCTCAAAACTAATAACAGCTCATACATAAATACAGTTTATACCAAAAAAGTATGTAGCAAGAACATGACTTTTTGCCTGAGAATTGCAAATTAGTTTCACACAAACCAGCATGGATGAAAGGTTTCTAATGAAGGGCAGAGAGAGTGGCAGCTTGAGAGGTGGGAACTCTTCTAATAACTTCATATAAATTCATATAAATGGCAAAGTGCGTCATACAAATTCAAAACGAGCTTTGTTGGTTTAGCAAAGTGCACAACACTTGTCTTTTGTTTGTATTCTTGTGTAATTTTCTTTGTTCATGACTAGAATGCAAGTCATCTTGCCTTTGGACCCTGGTTTAAAGAAAACAACCACTTGGAAATCCATTTGGGACTTCTTTCTGATTGCATTTCTCAAATAAAGTGGATGCCTCGGGAGATTTACCTCATTTTCCAAGAAAATTGTGATGAGCTTTTAACATTTGACGGAGGCAAAATGGAGTGAGTGATATAGAGGCAGCTATCTCTGTGTCCTTGATTAGGATGCTGGTTTTGGACTATTATGTCCCAGGTTGATGAAACGACAACTTGTTATGGCTGTAGAATGCTGGCACTAATTGGTTTGTCCACACCTGATTTCTATCTTGGTGTCCACAGTCCCAGATGACAGCCGTCAAAGTCACTCAGAGGTAGGAAACATGCTTTCTGTGTGAGCAGCCTTCCTTCCCTTCCCCTATTAGCATCGAAATTTGAGCTCCACACTTTATCTTCCGTGTGTTCGATGTACAAATCCTTGGAAGTCGATGAACAGAGGTCACTGTCATGTTATAGCTCCTTTAGGTGATGTTGGCAAAGTCAAGCCAGTGCCACCTGCCTTGAAAAGAATCATCAAAAATTCCTAAATAATCAAGATGTCACACTGAATGTATGACATACTAAGAGTAAAGAGCACATCATGACTGATGAAAGCTCTAGATTCAGCTCTAGAGTTTAGTGGGATGCAAAGACAAAGAGTTGTGCTTTTTAAATGTTGTGATTTTCCCCAACACCTTTTTTTTACAATTGTGCCTCAGAGTATTATATGGATGAGTTCAATAAGAGATTCCATTAAGCCACTGGCCCTGGTTTAATGACTATAGGAACAATGTCTGGATATTATTACCCTTTAACTTTTCACTGCTTTTCGCCTCCTGGGCCTGACAGTTGGATGAAACAGTAATTGTGCAAATGGGCCATTCATTGTAAAAGTCAGGCTTCATCAAATAGCACAGTAAGTACCAAGTAAATGGCTATAAACTTACCAACTTCTGTCCTGTTTATTGATATGTTCACTTTCACTGCAAAAGAATATCTTCGTGATAAACATTAAATTTATCTAATTTCTCATTATTAAATCATATGAAGCAGGTATAAAATTAATAAGCCTATTTATAGCACTGTTACCAGCTTACTCACTTTATCGTTACATTCGCGGCCAATTTAAACCCTTGAAAAGAGCCTAGCAAAACAAAATCTAGAAACTTTTCAAGCAGACAATGGCGACTGTCCTGTATTGGTACACACTGCACAAAATACCCCAGAAGATACACCGGAGATGGTTTTGCTTAAATATTTCAACCTATGACCCATATATGATGAAAGCTATGTTGAGTACTCTCCGATCACGGCATTGTCAAAAAAAAAATCTCCAGATATGCTCCAGATTTGCAAGAACTTAAAAAGATATCTCCGGATTCTTGAGCTTTTGGTGCAGTGACAGCTCTCCAGCTCACGTCACTGCTGCTGGTTATGAATTAAAACAGCAGGTTCAGCCTGACTGGGTTGCACTTGTAAGATTCTACGTTCCTAGAAACCAATCACGGTTCACTGTTGTTCCTAGAGACCAATCACTAATCACCACTGTTCCCAAGAACCAATCACTAATCACCATTGCTCACAACAAACGATCACTAATCAGCATTATTCCCAACAACCAATCACTAATCACCATTATTCCCAACAACCAATCACTAATTAGCATTGTTCCCAATGACCAATCACTGATCATCATTATTACCAACAACAAATCACAGATTGCCATGGTTTATCCCACTCACTCACATTTTCCTTCTTCGTTTGAAGAACTCTTCTTGGTTATAGTTATAGTTACACATACTAATCAGTAATGACCCCAAAAAACAAACACTGGTCGGCATTATTTACAAATATCAATCACTAATCACTATTGTTCCTGATGACCAATCATTGATCAGCATTGTTCCCAACTGAGAATCACCAATTACCATTGATCCAAAATCTCCCGCAGATGTTTAACTGTGTTGAGATCTGATGAATGTGAAGGTCATAGCATATGATTTACATCATCATCCTCATTAAACTATTCGGGTCAAGCTGAAAGAGACCAATCCCATCAGGATAGAAATGTTTCATCATAGGGTAAATGTGATCAGTCAGAAGAACTTTCTGTATTCATTTGAAGTGATGCTTCCCTCTAAGGAGACAAGTTGCCGCAGGCTTGCTCATCAGGGATTAGTAGGGATTAGTAAATTTATTGGGATAAA
>JAOTRR010000033.1:11949770-11963648 GCA_028570945.1 Gogo arcuatus
TGTAGGCAGGGAAGTCCCTTTCCATCTGCATAGGATTGCCCGTCGGGCCAATAGGGAGGCAAAGGACAGAGCACCACGCTTGGCTTTTGGTAACCCCTCCTCCTCAGTGACACCAAATAGTGCTATGAGTGGGTTTGGCTCTAAAACACAGTCCAGAGTCTGGGAGAGGGTATGAAATACTTCTTTCCAAAACTTTTCAAGGCTGGGACATAGCCAGAACATGTGTATCAGTGTGGCACTGGGGTTTTTACATTTATCACAATAGGGACTAAGCTCTGGATATATTCTGGAGAACTTCATTTTGGACAGATAGGCTCTATGAACAACTCTGAATTGAAGCAGGGAGTGATGAGCACACATAGAGGAGGAGTTCACCTGTTTGAGGATGGCATTCCACACATCCTGAGATAGAGACACACCCATATCCTGTTCCCAGGCTATTTTGATCTTATCTTGAGCACTGCATTTTAACCCTGATATAATATTGTAGATAGCAGAAATTGATCCTTTTGCAAGTGGTTGGAGTCCAAGGAGACTATCGATAGGATTATGAGCAAGCATTTGTGGGTAGCAGGGTATTAGGCACCGTACATAATGTCTAGCTTGTAAATATCTAAAAAAGTGAGTCGCTGGCAGGTTGAACCTCTTAGACAACTCTTTGAACAAGGCAAAACAACTGTCTATGAATAAATCCTTAAAGGATTTTATGTCTTTTCTGTGCCATTCCTGAAATGACGCATCATGCATGGCTGGGGGAAAAAGATGATTACAAGCTATGGGGCTCATCAGGGACAGCAGCTGTAAACCAAAGCTTCTCCTGAACTGGGCCCACACCCTCAAGGACTGGCACACAACCACCTCACTCACTGATCCGGGGAGCAGGGGGAGCACTGCTCCAAGTAATGCGGGGAGGGATAGATGTCGGGAGAGGTTAGCTTCCATGGAGATCCATGTTGGGGGATTAGGTTCGAGGTGGTAGTGCATCCACAGTGTAAAGTTTCGAATGTTCGCCGCCCAATAGTAAAAGCGAAAATTGGGGAGTGACATACCTCCAATGCTCTTTGGTTTCTGCAGGTATGCCTTACAGAGTCTAGGTTGTTTATTTTTCCATATATATGATGAGAAGATTGAATCTAGTGAGTTGAAAAATGACTTGGGTATGAAAACAGGGATACACTGTAGATATAAAAACTTTGATAGTATCGTCATTTTCACAGAATTTATACGGCCTACAAGGGATATAGACATTGGTGACCATTTTGTTAAGTCTTGTTTAACTTGGTTCAGGAGTTTGACAAAGTTTTCTTTAAAAATGTGTGTATATTTTCTTGTGATTGAGACTCCAAGGTAAATGAAGCACTCTTTTTCAATTTTAAGTGGTATTTCTGAATAATCCAAATCGAATGCATTTTTATTTATTGGAAATAGCTCGCTCTTGTGTAAATTTAATTTGGACCCAGAGATTTGGCAGAATTGGTCAAGCAGAGAGAGTGCAGCTGGCAGGGATGCACTTGGGTTGGAAATGTATAGTAACAATGCATACAGTGATACTTTATGTTCAATGCCCCCCTTCCAGATGCCCGATATGTGGCTGCAACTACGAAGTGTGATAGCCAGTGGTTTGATTGCTAAATCAAAGAGCAGAGGGCTTAAGGGACACCCCTGGTGAGTCCCGGGGTGAAGTCTGAAAGGTTTTGAGTATACTGAATTTGTTAATACTGAAACTGAGGGGGAAGTATATAATAACTTTATCCAGGAAATAAAAGTAAATCCAAATCCAAATTTTTCTAAAACTGTGAATAAATAGTTCCACTCAACCCTGTCAAATGCCTTTTCAGCATCTAAACTGATAACACACTCCAGAACTTCGTTTTTTGGAGAGTATAATATATTAAAGAGGCGACGCACATTAAAAAAAGAGTGACGGTTTTTTATAAAGCCTGTCTGATCCGCCTCTATGACAGTGGGGAGAACGTCTTCTAACCTTCTCGCCAAAACCTTGGCTAAGATCTTCACATCTGTATCAATAATAATTATTATATCACATCAATAATGAAATGGGCCTATAGGAGGCACAGTCATCTGGATCCTTTCGCTTTTTAGCTATGAGTGTTATGGAGGCCTGGCTGAGCATTGGTGTGAGTCTACCAAGTGTTAGGGACTCAGACAGGACAGAAGTCAGGTATGGAGCAAGTTGCGTTGAAAATGTTTTGTAAAATTTGGCCGGATAACAATCTGGGCCAGGGGACTTCCCTGATTGCATTATTGATATTGCTTCAGTTATTTCTTTTGTTGTTATGCGTTCTTCTAGTCTACTTTTTAGGTCTTGAGGCAGAGTTGGGATGTTTACCTGACCGAAAAATCCTCTATGACACTGTTATTAAAGTGAGACTGGGAAGTGTATAACCTTGAATAAAATTCTTTAAAGGTTTCGTTGATTTTGGTCAAATCTGACGTCACCTCACCATTGGTCACATGAATCTTTGTAATGATTTGTTTAGCTTTCATACCTCTGAGTTGATTTGCTAATAGCTTCCCTAATTTTTCGCCATGTTCGTAAAACACACTCTTAGTCCTATGTAGTAGGTTCTCTGTTTGATACGTTGAGTGGAGGTCAAATTCTGTTTGGAGTTCAAGCTGTTTTTTATACAGTTCAGGTGTAGGAGTCCGGGCATACTGTTTATCTAGTTTGAGGATTTGATTTGAGAGGTCTAATCGCTTTTTATGAAGGCTACTATTTTTGTTTGCTATATAGGATATAATTTGGCCCCTTAGATAAGCTGGAGACTTCAGAGGAGGTATTTGTGTTAAAGAAAAAAGTTATTTGTTCTCCTATACACTTTACAAAGACTTCATCGGACAATAAAGTTGAGTTGAATCACCAGTGCCTCTTTGTCTGACCAGTGCCAGGGAAGGATAGACCCTGAACTAGAGGGGCGTTATCGGATATTACGATGCTTTGAAAATCACAGGAGCGAACATGGGAGATTAGCTTGTTATCAATGAAAAGGTAATCAATTCTAGTGAAGGTGTGATAGACGTTTGAAAAAAAAAAGAATATTCTCTTTCTCTGGGGTGTAAAAAGCACCACATATCTGAAATTCCATATTCAGAAAGGAAAGACTGTATGTAGTTGGCAGACTTACGGACGGCAGCGGGATTGGGAGAGGAACGGTCCAACTCCGGGTGTAGAAAATGGATGGATGGATGGATGGATGGATGGATGGATGTAGGGTATGCTTCAGATGTGATTTTCTCACATGAACAATTCTGTGATATCAGTCACATTATGAAATGTATGTGATTTTAACATAAGGCATACTACTACTACTACTGCTGATACAACTACTACTACTACTACTAATAATATAATAATAATCATCATCATCTCACTTTTAGTAACCACTTTATCCTGGTCAAGGTTGCAGTGGATCTGAAGTCTATCCCGGGAACACTGAGCACGAGGTGGGAATGCACTCCTCATGGGATGCCAGTCCATTACAGGGCATCATGCACACACTCATTCACATCTGGGGCAATTTACTGTATCATTTCCAATTCACCTAAAGGCATGTTTTTGGGATGAAACCAGAGAACCCAGGAAAAACCCACATGGATACAAGCAGAACTTGCACAGAAACTCTGCACAGTAACCCAAGCTCAGAATCCGAAAAAAAAAAATGGAGATCCTGGAGCTGTGAGGCAGCAATTCTAAAAAAACAATAAACCCAAAAAACAATAAACAGACTAGGTCAGTTTGTTGCTGAACCCGAACGCCAGTGGTGCAGCTGGGCATAGTGACATGGATAGCTGACAGTGCAACAACATTGGCACCAAACATGTCAAATTGAGAGTGAAAGGAGCAAAGTAGGGCAAATGTCCCTGTCTTTTACAAAAGCAGTGGACATGCTGAAAGCGATCAGGTGCTGCATCCAATCCAAATCAGTGACATGCATCCTGAATGGAAGATCAAAGCCTGAGAAAGTCCGTCACTTTAACTCAGGTGCACTGGAAAGGTTAAACACTGATCAAAGCCGGAAGGACTATAAAACAACACAAGAAATGGCAGATGTAAAAAAGCACAAAACATAAAAATAACATTATCTAAGTGTATCTAAGCGTATTTTTGATTCTAGAAAGATGCAAAATGGTCAAATTATTATATTAAAACCCCTCTTCAAGTAATCAACTAAAACATTTTTTTTTCTTAATCTTAACTTTTATTTGAGTCATAATCACACATAATTATACCAGATGGACCAAAATCCTCATTCCCCTGTCTTTCCTCAGAAAGTTATGGAGATGTTTAATGCTTTTCAGAGGAAATGCTGGTTAAATGATCACATTTAATAAGTCAGATTGTGTCAAAATCCTTCTCCATAAGCCATATGCTGGGCTAAACACCACCATCATTACTGAGAACTTGGAGCAGACAGTGGCCAACAATTTCTTTTTAAATAAACATCAGTCTTATTCATGCTGTTCGTTTCTTAAGGTGATGTCTGTAACAAAATGTCTATCATTTTATCCAGGCGACTATAAATGAATACTGCACAGTTTCAAGCAAGTTTCTTTTCCTGGGAATACGGATGTTTGTATCACATGTCAAAATAATTACTGGATCCTTATTTGTAGAAAACTGCAATCATGCTATGGCATGTGTGAATATAGAGTTTCAAACCCTAGTTAGAATTACTTTGTTGGATGGTTTAAAAAAACAAAACAAAACAAACAAAAAACAGCAGGAATTGTTCTGGAATTTTTTTTGTCCCCCGCACATTTCAACCCAAATTTACAATCATGTCTAAAAAGTAAAACACTTCACTGTATCACATTGTCTGTGCACTGTTCTAGAACTTTTCTCAATAACCTGAACCGCCATTAAGGCTAAGCACATTTTTTCACACTTAACAAATTACAGAATATTCTCCTTCTGTTAAATGAGAAAACATAATAAATTGTGCTGATAAAATTAATTTTCCTTTCTCAAATGTACAGTATGCATAAACAAATCGTGTGATTTTCTTGGATTTTTGTGTTTCAAATTATGAATATCACCAACACAGGGAATTTAAAACAAAGAACAATTTAATGTATCACATACCCCAAAATCAATAACTTACTCAGCATATCTGACTAATAATATGACTGTAATTTAGCCCAGCAGAGGAAACATGCTGGTCGTTTTCCAGCTGAATCTGAGGAAATGTGTTCCATACAAATTAAAAGCTGTTTGCTATATTAAGGTTGTTATGTAAAAGAGAAGCAGGATTTGATTATTTTACGTGGTCAGGAATTATTTTTCACTTCATGCTGATAAGATATTGTTAATGTATAATTAAATTTCACCACCAATTGCAAATGAGGACGTTTATATAGCACTCTATATTCATAATATGAAGAGTGACGAGGAATAAAACACTTTGGTGCATGCTGTTACAGGAAAATAATGAATGACAGGGTGGTGTGACGTGGCCAAACATAAAGCAGAGTTACTGTTACCAGCTTGATGTTGATAATTTTGCAACAACAGCACATCCTATAGTGTATTATTCCTCTTATACCACAGCAATTGCTACTGCTAACAACTTTTTAATTTATTAACAAATGAAATGTTGTACATTTATCCATTTAGAGTTACATTTAATGTTGTGGAATGCCTGCAAGACAAGTTAGTTTATAATTGGAAATGTGGTTGTATAACACATTATAACATTATAAATTCATATGGTATTCATAAGTCATACATATGGCCTTCATAGAAAGTGTTACTGTTAGTTTCTGTTGTCACTTATAACAGCTATAAATGGTCATTCCCTCACCAACGTTTTTTAAATTCCTCTTAAAGATAATAAGATGCGGCTTGTCATTTTAGAAACTGAAGCTCTCCGGAAAACTCTGACAGAAAACCTAAAGTTACAGCTTAATCTACGACTTTTACAAAGTGATGACACTGGAGAATCCTTGCATGAATATTAATAATATAATATAATATAATATAATATAATATACCTCTCCTCGCAGAAAACGTCTGCCTCACATCTGCCCTACAAATGCCTAGTAAAGAAACTATAATGTATTAATACAAGTGCATTAATATATACCATTGACTTGGTTTGCAGCTGGAGCTATTATCAGAGCTGCTATTAAAGAACTAATCAAACACCAAATGCATGATTTAAGAGCAGTGTTTTACAACTTGTGTCTGACGCAATTGGAATTGGCACCTGTCTTTTGCGTAATAATATTTGGATTGCTATTAACAGTAGAAGGAAAATGCTTTACAACACTGTACATAAATAGCATACATTAATGATCTAACTAACGCATGTATGACTAATACTTGGCATATGAGGAAATAATAAAGGGTGTACTATAACTTCAATGAAGTCGTATATAAATATTAAATTAATCTTGATAATTCAGTATTCACATCTTGTTAAATCATTATGTTAAGACTTGCAGTCTTAATTAAGATCTTTTACATTATTAAGGGTATAATTTGGAGACAATTTAGGTTCAGAATTATATGCTACAAAATCAATTGCATGTTTATAATTTTGCTTTTTAGCACTAGCACGGATTTAGTTTTCGTATTAGCCTTTTGATGAAAGTACATAATAACTTTAGTGATATTTTAATTCTTTTGTTATTCTTAGATTTAGTCTAGTGTAGTTGCTGAAACACTACATTAATTTTAGTTACTAAAACTAAAAATAAACTGTTTTTTCCCCCTTACAATTTCCCTACATGTCCTTTTAATGCAATCATTTCCAAGTAATTAAATCCTCCTTAAATGGGTTAGCATATCATTTTACAAGTACCTAGTGCCATTACTTAAGCTTTTGTCCTTCTTTAATGTAGCATATTGGCTAGAAGAAAACTCTGCAATAGCTGAAAAGTAGGAAAATTTAATAACTTGTTAATTTAATACTCTAGTGAGCACAGTCATAATGTAAAACCCTTTAGAAAAGTAAATTATTTTTATTGACTTTAATGAGGTGTCATCAGGTATACTGATTCTAGCTAGTATTATACTGTATTAGTCTAACAAGATATAGAAAAAAAAATGCAAATATTACCAAACAAACATATTTTTCAAAACAATGTTTTAATATTAGCATATTTATGCAGATCAGTGCCTGCAACCACAGTGTTTTCCTCGTCATGCGTGCTGCTGCAGCCACCACCATATAGCATGCAGTGCATCTAATTTACTTCTCTTGTACACTATTTAGACAAAGGTTCAAGGACACAAACATCACATTCCAGATTTAGTCCTCCTTTTACTGTTGTAATAACTGCCACTCTTCTGGGAAGGCTTTTCTCTAGATTTTGGGGCTTGGCCATTCAGCTACAAGAGCACTAGTGAGGTCAGGCACTGATGTTGGGTGAGGAGGTCTGGGGTGCAGTCGGCGTTCCAGTTCATCCCAAAGGGGTTCATTGGGGTTGAGGTCCAGGCTCTGTGCAGGACACTCGAATTCTTCCACTCTACCCTTGACAAACTGTGTCATCACGGAGCTCGCTTTGTGCACAGGGGCATTGTCATACCCCTTATATTTGGGCCCCTTTGTTTTAGTGAAAGGAAACTGTAATTCTACAACATACAAAGGCATCCTATACAATTATGTGCTTTGTGCAACTTTGTGGCAACAGTTTGCAGAAGAACCACATATGGGTGTGAACATTAGGTGTCCACAAAGTCTTTGGGCATATAGTGTATAATCACCATTGCAGTGCACAGAGTTGAGTGGAAAGAGTTTCACTTTTGCCCAATCTACCAGTTTTTAAATATTTGTCTCTATTTTATTCATTCAGGAAAATGTCATTTCATCATATATATTTTGAGTAGAAGGGTGTTACCACAATACCACAATGTTGATATCATCTTTCTGTACAGACAGCTTACATGGGGACTCTCCACATAAACCAATTTTAAAAAAGTGATGTTTTCTGTGCAGAGATGTTTACTTGGCATTTAGGAAAAGAGGCTACGTTCACATTACAAGGCCTCATTGTTCAATTCCGATTTTTTGCTCAGATTGACTATCTTGTCTATCTTGTCAGTTCACATTCATAATTATGAGTGACCTGTATCTAACTGTCATGTGAAATGTATCTGTCCTCCAAAATGACAAGCATGCGCACACTGATACTTTTTTCCCGCATGAGTCATCTGCGTCACAAACAACAAAAAAACATCATATTTCTCATTATCATTGCAAACGCTTTGGCCATCACCACATACACTTTTATAACCTCAAAGCAATATCAAGAAATAAACCCTACCCTACAGTAGAGTAGTTGTATGTATTTGAGAGCACAATTTGCTTTTGTCTCATCCAGATACTGTCTCAAATTACCAAAAAGGTCATTTTAGAACATAATATTCTCCCAACCTAGAATATCATGATATGGTGTAACTATAAAACAGTATAACTAAAAGGAATAAGGGGAATGGTGGGATTTGCTTCCGAAAACTGTGATTATTAGGATTTCTACAACTAGCTGACCAGAAACCTCACTCTCCTGGAGCACTAATGGATGAACCTAATGGATTAGAAAAAAATTAATTTTTCTAAATTAGTTGTGTCCAATCTTATCTACAATACACCTGTGAGTATGCAGGTTATTGTTTTTTTTTACTATGGGTGAAAATCAGAAATTTGCAGGCAAGTATTTTTTTTTATTATTATTATTCACAGCACATAATAAGGAACAACATCTAGAGGGAGAGTAATTGCATAATGCAGGATGAGCTGTGAAACTTCATGATTTGTTGACTATTTTGATCTGACAAGGGTTATGAATTATTCAGGATTATGAATGTAGTGATGCAATAATGGTAGATAAAATTCAGAACAAAATTTCACAAAGATTTGATTAAAAAAAATAAGAGGAGTCACTAATTTGACTTGTTAGCAGACTCGAAGAGAAATACAACATCAAAACAAAAACAGTACCCACTTGCTAGTCCAGATTTACTGTAACACGTGGTGATGTGTAACCGCGGCATGTGCAAAAATATCCATATCAAAAAAATAATTAGGCTCAGATTTAAAGGAGCAGTAGAATGATAAGACTTCTCAACAAACAAAGAAGCACATGGGATTACAAAGCAGAAACTAGTGAAGAACTGAACACAGAACAGGTGAACACAGTTGGACAGTGAACCAGTGACAGAATGAGGCAGAGACAGAACTTGAACAGAAACCAAAACACACATGGTGTTTGTTGGCATGGGAACAGCTTCATGAATGGGGAAACACTGAAGCTTACATTCCTCACTCTTGCAACAACAAACCTATTAGTTTCACCCTATTTACTAAATTGCAGCATTGCATTTACTGAATGATATGCCTTAAAATGAATAATTGAATAAAAAGCTGAAATTTTAAGACATTAATAGAAACATGCCACCAACATTAGTGCTTTTTAAGCTAAAATAATAAAACAGAAGTTGATTTTGTTTTGTAAGATAACCGAACCAGAAAGACAACAATATCAGCAAGTTCTATTTATATAATATACTATACAGACTGCTTACAAATGCATGTTAAAGATCTCTGCACTCCAGTGATTCTCAGAGCAATGGCCTGACCAGCAACACCTCTCCAAACCCCATGAGAGAGAAATGACATATCACCAAGTAAGCTAATTAAAGAAGGGTCACTTTTATTCTTTTGGATGTCATGTGATGAGTTATCATCAGTCTGGAATGTCGAGGCAGGGTCGAGACAGGTTCCAGGTTATGGTAGCAAATTGTGAAATGAAAAGCAGTTAATTAGATTTTTGGAAGCAGCTATTTCTCCACTGAGACCACTGAAAGAATACAATAATAACTCCAGCAAGTTTGATTGAGGTTTATAAGTACACCTCAGATCCAAGATCCAACATTAGTGAATGGCAAGATCTCTGAGGGTCATCAAGTTGACTTGGGGACATAGGGACCTGAAAAAATGGGCAATTTTTTGAAGTGAATGCAAACAAATGCAAATACACCAGCTATACGTTACCTACGGTAGCAGCAAATACCAAGGAACTTACACACAGCAGCACTAATTGTGGTTGTTTTGTTTCTTTTAATTACAATCGACTATTTAAGGAATAAAACAATTCAGGGCATGCTGTTATAGAAAAATAATCAATGATGGGGTGGTGTGAAGAACATGAAACAGAGTTAGTTCCCACCCTAAAATTGATTATCCAAAGTGTTTTATTCCTCTTACACCACAGAAATATACCAAGAAGTATATTTTTAGGTATTAAAGAATGACATGCAATAATTTATCCATTTATAGTTACGTCAACATTGTAGTATGGCTAAAGTTATACATCGCATACATAATAACAATTATATTATGTATGTGATTATCATTCCTTCGCCAGCCTCTTTTCATTCTCTCTCTTGTTAAGTTAATAAGACAAAGACGAGAAATAGGAAGGAGCCTCCATTCTGAAGACTGCGATGGAAAACGTACTGACTGTTACTGGAGACTCCTTCCATAAATTCCCAAATAAGCATCTCCTTACAGAAAGCTTCACCATATCAATGACTACATGTATTTCTTGGTTAAACAGAGTCATGTTGTTTTTGAAAAAATCTGTTTAGCTTATGTGGTGAATCTGCTGTAAAGGTCCCTGTGAATTAGCTGTTGCTAGCGTTGTAGTACTTGAGATTGGTCTTGGCCTCGAGACCAGTCTCAAGGCTACTTTTTGAAGGTCTCGGTCTCGTCTCGGAATTGACCGCATTTTTACTCAGTCTTGTCTTGGTCTTGGACATAGAGACTCGGTATTTTATTTCAAGACCAGACAAGACCACAACTGTGGGGATATCACTAAATTGCCTCTGCATTGTCTGATTTATTTGTTAACACCATTACTGTGATTGGATGTAAACTTCCTGCTTCAAATACAATTAATAACGTGACTCATTGCGAATTCGAAATTTTCGTTACTGTTAACGGCTGTCACCCCTCACCGCCCCCATTCACACACACTGGCCTGGTCCTGGTCTTGACTCGGTCTCGCCCTGCCTTGGTCTTGGTCTTGACTTGATCTCGACTTGATCTCAACCCCTCAAAGTCTTGGTCTTGTCTCGGTCTCAATACACTCTGGTCTTGGTCATGACTAGGTCTCGGTTTAGGTGGTCTTGACTAAAACGCTCGCTGTTGCTATAGAAACGATAACATGTTAAAACAAGTGTATTGATATTAATATAAACCTGTGAGCTGGTGTTATAGAAAAATACTCAACAACACCTTTTGACCAATCAGATTTGATAATTCAGGAGTGCTGTGGTATAATACAAAACATAATGTACATAGTATTTTTTTTTACAAACAACAACAACAACAAAATGTTCCTCAGCTGGGTCCTTAAAAATGATCATTTCAAAGAAGAAAGAACATGCTTTCCGTTACTTCGGTTTTGAATAACACGGGCAGACTCTTTAGAAGTGCTTTGTGTGAAAAGTCATAAATATTCCACTCAGCTTCCAGAGAACCGAGGAGGAGCTACACCTGATACAATTCATCATTAAAGACTGAGACTTCAGATTGAGAACTTCAGATTGAGAATTCAGATCATGTTTAACTCCCTCCTGACCTGAATGAAACCTTGGAGCTACGCCAGAGCTTTGCAAATAAGATCGGACACACCATTCTAAATCGTTCACTTTTTGTGACTAATCACTAATGGCTCCTTTTACTTATTAATCACTGTGGGCCATATTCCATATGTAGGCCATATAGTACGTGAGCCAGTTTAGGATAAATGCATCCATTTAAAAGGCAACGATTGAAATGAATTGAAGCAATAATCATAATTCAATTATTATCGACTATAATAGATTATAAATAGGTCATGTTTGAAAAAGACAGACAACTATTGTGTAAAAATAATTCATATTGTTATACTGATGTGTACGTAGGCTAGCAAGGTGATTTGCCCATAAATCTGATACTTAGAATATTTCATGCTTACATCATCATCTGAAAAAAACTGGTCGTGTATTGATTGAAGGCAACTAAATTGAATCATATCATATTATAGCAGATTCAGTGGTATCATCAAATATCAAACCGTTGCCTGAAGTTGTATTGTATCATGTGGAAGCCTGAGGTTTCAGCCTGCATGTAGGTCAGAGGTTGCCAGACTTTTCTTGACTAGAAGTGTCCGAGACAGAAAAAAATCTTAAATATATTCAAATTCAACCATACTGCAAAGATGAATATCTTCGCAAGTGGCAATATCTTGAATATCATCAAATTGATCTAGCATTTCCTATAAGAAGATTACAGTAAACCAAATAAGATTATTAAACCTATGTATAGACAGTGCTACTCATTTCAAGTTTGAAGTAGTCTTGTTCTATTGGCAGATACGTTTGCTAATTTTAAGCATTTATTTTTAGAAAGAGGCAAAATTATCTGCCAATAGAATAAGAAACTTTACAGCTTGAAATGAGTACAAACCTCTAGAAATAGGTTTAGTAATCTTATATTTGGTTTATTGTAATCCTACAATGAGAAATACTAGATAAATTTGACTATATTCAAGATATTTTCACTTGCTTAGATGGCATTTTTGGAGTATAATATCTCTTTATTAGATTGTTTCTAAACAAATATACGATTATTATACCTGTTTTCAAGCTTAAAATGAGTACAAATACTTTTGCTTGCTCATTCTGTTGGTAGATATATTTGCTTATTCCAATGGTTTGCTTCTAGAAAGAAGCAAAATTATCTGTCAATATTTTAAGCTTGAAATGAGTAATTATGTCTAGGAATAGGCTTAATGATCTGTTAATAAGAAATAACAGTTCAGTCCTCTTCACTTGTTAAGATATCATTTTACTGCAGTGTAAACACAGTGGTGTTGGACTTAATGCTGCTCGTCGCTCTCTGAATACGTCCCTGTGATATTTATTGCTTCAAAAAGCCAGTCAGCACTAAATGTATCGCTTTTACTCCTTCTGAATGCGTTTTATTTCAACCCATAATGACTGTAATTATTCTAAATTTATTTCTCACCACATTGTTTTATGTGAGAAGAGTTTGTAGAGATTGCTTCAAATGTGTTTTGATTCCCCCAGAATATTGAACTAAGGCCTCTATTCACAGTCAAAATCCACGTACATTAGATTTAATATTTGTTTTGTTCAGCCTGTACAGGAGCAACTTGGTTTACTGCTGTGATGTTGAGAAGAAAATTGCTGCAAAACTTTTCTCTGCCGGGGACGCATTCATTATAGTCCTTTAATTGGGTTGCAATAAGAATTGTGTTGTTTTTCTTTTCTGTATACAATCATATATGCATAATAAGGGGCCCAGAGGTTTTACAAGGCAATACACTTCACCAGCAGTAGCTTATTTTGATGCATTTTCAGCTGGAAAAATATATTGCTTTATGTGTTTATGTAATAGGAAAACACAGAATATCACATTATTGTATTTATGGGTTATTAGATATCCAGAGGGATAAATATATATATATATGATATGATGTGTTTTATACACACACACACACACACACACACACACACACAGATATAAATATATACACATACATATATATATATAACATTACAACATAGAAAGCAAAAGAATGTGCGTAAAGACAACTTTCACAATTGATCAACTGGTGAAATAGATAAGACAGACAAACAAACAAACAAACAAACACATAAATAAATAAATAATCAAGCAAGCAAGCAAGCATTTTAAGCTAATCATAATGACCTAATGTTTATACTTTTGCCTTATCTGTTTATTATTAGTTCTTATTAAGGGCTTATTTCCAAAGGCCCTTTTGTGAATCTATTGCTTTTCTACTTAAATTTCCCATTATGATGAGAAACCCTCATTTTGTTTG
>JAOTRR010000033.1:11998495-12010406 GCA_028570945.1 Gogo arcuatus
CCTAACTCTGTTGGTAAAAAAACATATTCCAGTCCTCAATATGTAACAAGTACACTCACACACTCACACACACACACACACTGCTCTAGCATCTGATCTCTAGCATCTGACAATCTGACATCCAGTGTACAACTGACACACACTACTTACATACTAAGTACCATAGTGCTTACCAATTCTTTTACTTGTCTGAATAGATACTGGAGTGCCTAACCTTCTCATCTGGATAGATACTGGAGTGCCTAACCTTCTCATCTGGATAGATACTGGAGTGCCTAACCTTCTCGTTTCACAAACACCAACGCCCACATATACTTGTTAGTGTCATGTATTTAATACAGAAATAGCTTTTTTCACTCCTGTATTATTGTTGTTTCAGTTTATGAGGTCATTTGTAATTGCCAGTAATGATGATGTTTATCCAACATAAATTGTCCATGCTTTCTGGATGGGTGGGGTGGCGTACTCTTTCTCCCCTGTCAATCACAGTGACAATCGTGTCTGTGACTTCGTGTATGTGGAATAGGGTAGATAGCACTTTCCTGTGAGTGTGTTACACTGTGAGCAGCAGTTTGAAAAGCTGCAGTTGGCTGCCATCACATGACTCGGAGGAAGCACATGTTAGCCTTCACCCTCCCTGGTTGTTAGCTGGCGTGTGATAGGGGAGAGCTGGCTTGTGTGGGAATTGAAAGGCGACCAAAATGGAGGAAATTACATTTTAAAAAACGACAACTCACAATTGCCATAAGTAGCCCCTCTGTGGCTAAATTATAAACACCTGATCATGAACATTTGAGCATTGTCATTATATAGCCAAATCAGAATCAAACATTTTACACATATACTGCCAAGATGTTCATAATCAGTTCATAGTTGTGTTCTGTAACAAATGCATGTTGGGTATGAAATAAAACAGCAGTTCCAGTCTTCACCAGTATGGCCTGATTGATGTAAATATTTTAAACACAGTAATTATTCTCTTTTAACAAAAAATATTTCACTGCCCCTTTGAGATTAGCAAGATGTTAGTCCATTCCATATGAATTTGTGGTTGCTTCCTGAAGAGCTCCAACCCAGCGTGTTTTCCACTTTCTTCTCCATTTTCCTCCACATCAAGTGAGCCCTTGATGGAGCAGTGTGTTCTCAGAAATGAAGTTGAATGCTTGTTTTAATCACATCAGCAGCAGCTTCACGTCACCACCAGCGGAAATCTTATCAGTACATTAGCTTCGTTGCTGTAACTTTCAGAGTTCTGATGTTATTTACTCTCTCCATCTGGCTGCCTCTTTTTTCCCCTTTAAAAAACTTCCCATTTTACATGTTACTGTTCATTACTGCTTTCGGGTTCAGTTAAGAGAATTGCTAGCAAAGGACCAAGGAATCTTTGGTGCATTGAGGAAGGAGCAGAGACTAAGACAATTGCCTTTGAAAAATCGCTCCAATTACAGCATTGAATCCTGAAATGGAGTGCAACCAGTTACCTTTTAAACAGACCTCATATCTCACAGCTGCACACTCTACATCTGGTCCTGGAAACCTAAAACGTTAGGGCTTTGGTAGGGTTAATTAATCAAAGTGTGAATCTTTTTTGGTTATTACTGTACCTTAGTTTGTACATCATGTTACATAAGAATCTAATATTGTTGGGATTTGAGTGAAAAATCTAAGCATTGCCAATGACATCATGGCTAAAATAGAAGCACAGCTCTGCTAAACAACAAATGAAAAAGAAGAGGAAGACAAAAACATGCAAACAGAAACATCACAGTATTATTCAGTGGAGAAAGATATGTGGTTAATGAGAATGAGGATTTGTGGATGTTAAACACAGTTATGGTTTATTCAGGAAGATCAGGATTGCAAATAAACTACAGATAAGCCCTAATGTCTCGGTGGGGATGTCAGAGGTGTTGTGTTTATATCTCTGCTTTTTGTGATGCGTAGCAAATTACTGCACATACACACAATCCACAATGCTGGTAAGAAGAGAAACAAGATCTCAGATCTTTTAAATCAGGGGTGTCGAACTCAAATTCAGTCCACACAACATCAGTATTTTTGTGAGGCCTTGAAGGACCATAAACCAAGATATTATTATCTATTCCATTATTATCTATTCCACTGAGTAACACCACTAACACCAATGTTCTGCAATTGGATGACGTTTCTAAGAATAAAACGGGCTAACTGAAAACTATTTAACTCTATGCACTCTCAGGTGATACCATTTATTATGCTGATTATAGTTGCTTTTTAAAAAAAATATACATATCTGTCTTCCAAATATGGATACTATATCATGTTAAGAAGCAGGTTTAAGATGAACTCCCATCTCTCTTCTCTTTGTACTCCATCAACTTTTCTTTTTTCAACATATTTGTAGGTCTCTACACTGGGTGACACAGTTTTGGGATTTGGACTCAATCACTATCACACTAAACACAAACATCAGACATGTTTCTGAATGATTTTTAGATGTGAGTCAGACTTGTATCAAACGCAGCAGATAGGCATCCATTTTACTATTACAGCAAACCCAGACAATGATTTATTCCTTACGTTTTTTTAGCTTTAGATTTTGGTTTGTTTGTTTGTTTGTTTGTTTTTAAAATGATTTCAAAGAGTGAATGTTAATTTCTACTAAGATATTGCTACTGCATATCCAGGGGTCTCATTTGTCAAAGCATGCATAAAACAACTAAATTTGTGCCACCCATACACGCAAGAAAACTAGTATTTATCACACATGCGTATGCACAGCTGTATGCAATGGTCGTTGAGAAGTGACACATATTCTAAATCGATGTGCTCGTGCATGGCCACACTCATTTGCATAAAGAAATGCTCTCAAATCACCATATATGGTAAACAACTTCCTTTTAAAAAGCACGGTAGCCTGTTTGTGGTGCTGCTTGTTTCAAGTGACAGGGAGCATGCTAAAAAGTCTAAGAAGTTGAACTTCACTGACAATGAAGTAAAAATACTGTTGCATGAAATAGAACAAAATAAAAACGGGTTATTTGGCATTTTTATGAGTAGTTTCTCAAATAAATAAATAAATAAATAAGCGAGTGACCCCCATTAAAAGTGGCCTCTTAATTTTTCCATAGCTGTATATTTTCCGAGTGTGTGTGTGTCTGTGTGTGTGTGTGTGTGTGTCTGTGCATTCTATTTCCCCAATTACATGATCCCCAGTGGCATGAAAATTCATCATTTTGCTATCTTTTCCACTGCTGCTTTTGGAAATGTAATGTTTTGCAGTGCGAGTGATATGAATGAAGGTAAAATGTGTCATTATTCAACTCGTAGTTGGTAGGGAAATGCCAGAGATCAACTAAACTGCACTGGGCAAATGAAATTGACTGATGATCCACTCCTCACTCTCAGCATAGTGTTTACCTAAAGACACATTCCCTCTACAAAGCTGCATGAGCCAAATCTTCAAACAAGGTATAATCCCAGTCTATGTCCCTTTTATACGATTTTTTTTTACGTTCCATCTGTGTAATCTGTCTGCATCTTGTGAGCACTGAAATCAATAATTACTCTGATGACTGTAGGTGTTATAAAAGCGCTGCATAGTCAGTTTACCTGCAATTACACAGTTCTACCACAAGGGGTTTATTGCATGCACATGGTCAGGAATGTGCAGAAATACTGTATACACACATCCTCATGCATAAGCAAAATCTGATCAATCCCATTCAATGCATGGAAACGTGGGAACACACAGTTTACGAACAAAACCATACATATGCAAGGTTGTTAAATGAGGCCCTAAGTGTGTATGGTCTAGATTAAGGCTACCTTTAAGGTACAAACTGTTACATGCTCACTAGTTAACGATACGCCAGCCAAGTCAAAGACAGTCCTGCTTCTTTCATGTTTCAGTGAAAGTGGAAACTGAATTATGGAAGAGCCTGGATTCCCCGAGGCAAACTTCAGGGCATCATTCACAGTACCATTAGTGTGTACTGGTTCAGCATTTATGGTGCCACGTGTCTTGGATTTGATCTCTTCTACTGCAGTCCAGCAGTTGGTGGCCAGAACATGTTGAGAACAATAATGTTTCACACATAAAAATATGCTGACTAGATAAGAGGGAGGTCTACAGTATGACACATCTACAACTAAACAGGGATAGAAATGAATAAAATATCACTATAGTGCAAAAATGTATTCAAACATATCTATCTCTCCTCCACTACACTACACAGATTCAATGCCTTTTTGTCCTGCCTGCTATTTTGGACAACAGTGGAAGAAACCACACACAAGATATAAAATATTTATGGTGTATTAACACATTCTGGTAGAAATATCACACTTGTGCCTCAGTACAAAAGAGAGCATTGATGGATTCTAGCAGTTCTTTGAAACTCTCAAGCTGTAAAATATTAAGAAGGTCATCCAGGAGCTGGCTGCTGAATTTTATGAAAGTAAACAATAGTAAAGTGTGAAGTGGGGCTTCACAAAAACATACACACATACCGGGAGTGTTAGAGAGGAGCAGAGAGTAGAAGACATGAATGGAGTGGGGGTGAAAAGAAAGAAGACACTCACATTGAGTGGCCATGCTTGCTAGCAGAAAGTGTCACACATCAGATTTGGAGGTATAGTAAAAAGTGATAGAATGACAAACAAAAGGAGCAGAGAAAAAAAGAGGAATAACAAGGAAGCATGCTCTGGCATGAAAGATCACTGACAGCTTTGGCATATTTGATGCCATGGTGAGACGGGATTTCAAGCTGTACCACTGTGCCCCAATCTGTCACACTCTAAATACAGCTCTGATGATTCCTTTCTCCTTTTCATACTTTTGGAGTTCAATGCTTACATAGAAGAGATAGAAGCTGAGATAGACCATGGGCCACCATGTTACTGTGGCTCATTTTGATGCTGGCATGATTATTAGGATGTATAGCAGTGTTTTAACTGAATCTCTCTGTAGTATAATCATTTAGTGTGCAGGAGAGGATCAGCCCAGGGGGCAGTTCTATATTTGTATACACTGTTTTACTTATGGAGTGTGAATCAGTAAGGAACCTAAATGTTTATTTTTGTCACATGTACAGCAAAATTCCTCCTCTGCATTTAACCCATCTGAAGCAGTGAACACATACATACCCAGAGCAGTGGGCAGCTATGCTACAGCACCTGGGGGTTAGGTACCTTGCTGAAAGCCATGGATACAGAGAGAGGGGAAAGTGCTGTTCATTCACTCCCCCCACATTTTTTCTGCTGGTCCAGGGAATCAACCTGGCAATCCTTTAGGTGCAAGTCTGGTTCTCTAACCTTTAAGCCATGGCTGCCCTCAAGTTAGCTCATGGAAGTCAGCAGAACCAAAGGATGTGAAGGGGGGAAAAGGGTTAGGAACACTGGACTGAAAAAAAATCTATCTATAGATGGAAAGGTCAATGGACTGATGGACAGAAGGATGAATAGATGTACTTATTGATACCCAAGGGGAAATTTGGGTGCTGTGAATCCACATAATAAGTCCCAATTGAAGTGTTCACATCTAGTGGTACTTGTTCTGTGTAAACATTCAGTGGAATATTGGTCCTATCCTATATTAGAAGTCTTTATTTTATTTTTGTCACATGTACTCTCTCAAACACAGTGAAATTCCTCCTCTGCATTTAACCCATCTGAAGCAGTGAATGTGAGCACACACACCTAGAGTAGCTATACTGCAGCACCCAGGGAGCAGTTGGGGGTGAGGTGCCTTGCTCAAGGGCACTTCAGCTATCATACAGGGGGAAGGGAAGGTGTTGTTCTCTCAATTTCTCTCACATTTTTCTCACATTTTTCTTGCTGGTCCTGGGAATCAAACCAGCACTGCTTTGGGCCCAAGGCTGCTTCTCTAACCTTTGGGCCCAAGGCTGCCCCCCCTTAGCCATACTGAAAGGCTTGGGACAGATAACCACTGAAAGGAAACCTAATGGCAGCTGGCAGAGATCACCAGTAGTGCTTCCTAGAACAATTTTGATACCACCCTCTTCTCCAGTATTGCTGTCACTTCCTAGTGGCATTCCCTTCAATGGCTCTGTTCCTCTATCAAACCACAGCATCGGAAAGAATGCTGACTACAACAGACTGAATAACCTCAGTAGACTCTCACATGGGCTCAAAGACTTAAGCATCTTTGGATAGAAGAGGCTTGTTTGGCCTTTCCTTTATCTGCATTGTCAGCTGTACTGGAATAGGAACAACAGAGGAAGTTGTCTATAGAGAGGGGGTGCAATTTTACCATGCATTCAAATTTGCCTCAAGATACAGTACATGAAGCCAGAGCTTCTGCACTCCCAATCTATGTACTACTGTTGATCTCTTTCATTATTTCACCATAGTGAAGAATACACTAGATCTTCAATATACATAGAAGCAGAACTGATTTGCATAACAAATGGCCCAAATGTGTTGTTCAGGTAGACCACACAGGACTGCATCAGCTCACCAGAAATCCACTAGAAAACAAAGTCCTCCTCAAGAATCCAGATCTCTAACTCATGACCATTGTGAATTCTCCCTAAACTTCAATTTGATTATGTTTATATAGAGCTTTTAACAATAGACATTTTCACAAAGTAAATTTGGAGAAAACCAGATGTAGATCTTGGTCCCCAATGAGTAAGCCAGAAGCAACAATGGCAACACAATTCCAGGTTGTATTTGACTACTGATGTGTAGAATGTGAAGAGGAATAAAAGATAGTGCTGCTCACCATCAAGGCCCTTTCTAGATACAAGTAATTTATGCAGTCGGTTAACGAACTATAGGTTCAGGTTCATGGTTCAGGCTTTTGCAGATAGCACCCTTCTAGTCTGTGATTCGAGTGGTATATTAGGCTTGGATGGGGCAAGTGGGGCCTACAAAAGTTCAGAAATGTGACACAGTCCCGGAATCTCACAAATAGTGGACAGATAGTTCTGGATTCAGTTCTGGAGTCTGTGGGAGCATCAGCCTGAATTGCCCTGTTTTTCTCCCATTCAGAGAGGCAGTATACTTACCTAGTTTTCTGTGGACACAGTAAGCCAAGTCATACTTATTGATCTCTGGTCTCATGCAAAGCAGTCTGTTGCAATTAAAGTCCACAAAATTAACTCACACAATAGTTCCACTGGTGTAATAACTACACAAAATTACTTCACAAAATAGTTCCATTGGTGTAGTTGGGTATAATTGGCAATCTCAAAGATTATGGTATACACTACCATAGTACATAATAAAATTTAGCACAATAGCTAATGAACAATGAGGCATCACCACTTAACTCCAGCTCAATATGCTACAAGACATCAGCGGGTATCACTGGTATCATTACTGCACACCTCCATTAGCTTAACAGCTCTCACTCTGCCTCCTCAACCAGAACTTCCTCCCCAACATGACAGAATTTGACCATAAAACTCTTTCAGAAGTTAAGTTACAGCTCCATTCTCCCAGTGGAAGCTCCATATCCAAATGACTCGGTGTTGTGACCTTTGACACCATCATTGGGTTTGTCAGAGAAATGAGGGTTGGTCTATTTCAGTCAGTTCTGCTGATTCAGGACTGGCTTGGATTTCAGGAGCACTGCATCCAGTATCAGGTTAACACCACTGAAAACTATCTCATCTTCTTTCCCTAAAAAATCCAGGAGATGTAGGTTTAAGGTGTTTATAATAAACCCAGGCTCACAACTTTATTACTAGAATTCAAATGAAGCTAGGCTTTTCAAAAATCCCCCTTATTACAGGAGATTCATGTCGCACTATTTATGTGCAGTGCTTATTCACATACATAGGAGGATCTGAAAGAGAGAGCTTTTGATAAGCACTTGAGATGTGGATAAACGCTCTATGTGGGGCCTGGGAGTCTTTTTTTTTAATCATGTCCAGTGAGTTAGATTTTTTCTTTACCATTATTGATAAAAGACAACATTTACCTATGTATAGGTTTATTGATAATGCCACCATAGCTTGATTTTGCATAAATATGCAAATAAAATACAAGGGAAATTGCAGCATGGTAATTCATGCTTTCCCCCTTTGATGACAAAAATACAATGTCTCTCATTAATATTCATTACTTTCCCAATATTCAATTTACACTTTTATGCACTTGTGTATTCCTTGAAGATAGCTAGAGGACTACTGAAATAAACCCCATTTAAATATTCACCATATGCAGTGTTGTTTTTAGTGGTGCTATAAAACTTTCTTAACAGTGCTACATATTCTTTTTGTTAAAGATGAAATAAATGTCTGTCTCTTCTTCACTGTTGGCACTACTGGCTATCTATTTATCTAAAATATCTTATGTGTAGCAGCCTGTGAAAACCAATTACACAGTCAAACTTGCACATTTGGACAACTAATCTACTTATGGAAAAACAGCATAATGCCAAATTTCAAAGAATTATAAGTTTAAAATGGGAAATGAGTTCCCACTTTGAATATTAGCATCATCTACATCAGTCTCTGTCTCATCACCTGAGGTAAAAGTCAATCCCAGCATTTAAACATGAACCTCAATGTTCACGCTAACACTGATAGGGAATTAACAACATTTTATAAACTTCACCTGTACAGAGTGTTCACGTGCTCTTCTCTGTTTTGATGGTGACGTGATGGCGCAGGAGCATTGCGGTCATTTTGACAGATTACAGATTGAATTGATTTGGCTTATATTCATTTTGTCATCCAATAACTTAATCAAATCATGAGAAAAGAACACTTAGATGTCTTTAAATAGACTGTTTTTAAATCTTCATTTGTTACACTGGCTCCTGACACAACATGATCTTTGCAGGCAGACAGTCCAGGCAAGATTAAAATATAGCCTAAATAAAAACATTTCCATGTCATTTTCATAATATACTGCCAAAAAAACTCAAAACCTGACTTTCCATGATTTTTTGACTTCCAGAATTCGGCCTGAGTAACATCCGACAAGTTAAGAGATTATGAAATTGTCTCGAAATAGTCTTAATAATCTAAATTGGCAGCGTAATTTTGACTACACTCTATATATTTTCATATAGCTATCAAACATTTCTCCACTGATCCTCATTCATTAGAGAACGGAGGGGTTTCAGACTCATCTTCAGACTCATTGACAGGAATGGCGTCCTGCAGCTTCATCAGACTGGACCATCAGCTTGTTCTTCAGCATCCAAACCGTCCACATCCACCACTAACGTGAATGCCAGTGCAAGTTCCATGTGGTCACCCAGGCTTGGAGTCAGTGGCATACATCAGGTTTCATTAAAGTGTCCTAGGCAGAATAATCCACTGTGGTAAATGTCACTGGTCCTCTCACAGAGTTCGTCAATCTCAGGGCGATGACATCCACTGAGAGCCCTGTCACTTTCTATTATCTGTGCCTTAGTCTCAATGCCAGTAACACACATATACACATACGGCCTATAAGACACTGTAGCCATTGTATGGCACACGCCTGTTGAACAGTGAAGAATAAGACACCAGCTTTGTCCCTGAAACAGTGGTATCAGGCAGAGGAGTTAAGAGTGGATCACACTGACATATTTTCCATCTTCTGCTGCTGATAACATGGAGGGATACTTGCAGCAAATAAAGCAAAATGGCATTAATCTGGTCAACACTGGAGGAATCAGTAGCAATCATATCAATCTGCAGAAAGAAGTCCAGTAAAAATTTGTTGCTTTAATAATCAAATTAATAACGTCAAGTCGTTCGCAACACCCCGTGGAGAAAAAAAAAGTTACTCCATCAGAAAACATCATGGAAGATTTTTCTATTAGTTGTTCAGTTTAACATGAATTATAACACCTGTTAGGATAATCTCCCCCCTTGAGGAGGAAGCCATGGCCTAAAGGTTAGAGAAACAGCTTTAGAACCAAAAGGTTGCTTGTTTGAGTCCCTAGACCAGCAAGAATGGCTGAAGTATCCTTGAACAAGGTACCTAACCTCAGCTCAGCAGACTGCCCACTGCTGTCAGGGTCCTGTTGTATGTCACTCTGCACAAGAGTGTCTGATGCATGTAATGTAATCTTAAGAAGGCTACAGAGTTTATGTTGCTACAGAGGCAGTTCCAACCATACAGACTATTTATTAGCAGAAGCAATAAAATAATTTCTAAATCAATATTTTGTGACAAATTATTAATTTCTTTAGTAATTAGCCGCATAATAAGAGGGATAATGTACAGCGAGCCGGTCATTATCACAAAATAAACCCCTTCAGGGTGAGTCAAGAACCCTCCACTTTGCATCAGGGCCCTGCATCACCCTGTCGGGGTTTACTCTGCAATAATAGATGTGAGCGAAACGTAAATGAATGTACGCAATTGCCAGTTTACACTGCCTCCGTTTCTGAAGTGTGATTTTCAAGATTCAAGAATGTAACAACAGGCTCAGGCTCTCAGCCTAAAGCAGTAGGTCAGGAAGAAATGGGTAATTGTCCATAACTTTGTAGATGTTGTTTTTAATCTAATATAGCCTGCAAATTGTGTTTAGTCACAAGTAGTTGGGTAGTAGTTAATTCCCTAGTCCTTGAACACAATGTTTTAATGTGACAAAATAGGAGGCAGTTTTTCTTTTTGTGTGTATGGATTACTATTATGTTTCTCTTATGGACTAAAAAATAGAACTGAAGCGTAAAAAAGCGCTCCTGTTGTGTTTTTATGGATGTAACATGCACTTAAATTGCTACTGGTCTAAACCACTGCATTGATTCCAATGGAATTCTATCTATTACAAAAGACAGACGTCAGAAGGACAACTGAAAAACGCCCCACAAACAGTTCTGGTGTAAATTAGCCTTTACATGTTTATTTAAAATTGTTTCATCTATATGCTGGTCTATTTTCACTTTGGTTAATGGTTTCCTCCATTACCCACAATACCATTCAACTACCTGCTGATAGCCATATCAGTGGAATTTAGTCCTCGCTCCATCTCTACCTAAAGAAAGTGATGCAGCAGTGCTTTAATCCTTTGGTCTGTCTAGCTCTCTCGCCTCCTCATCTGTACACTCTTTTTAAACTGATTAATATTTATGCTAACATCACCATCAAAGCCATCACACTCATCATTTCACAGATCCCTAACTTGCTAAGCCAAGTCTCTGCCGTGACTCAGCACAACAACATTGTATAGCTGAACTGAATTCTGGAACTTTGAGTCCAATGTTAGATGTCTCCACTTCTTCGAATTTGGATTTCTAATTAATATGACATTAAAAGTAACTGGAAAATGGCAAGTAAGAAAAGAAGCTCTTGCTCTTTTTGTTTTCTTTTGCAAAACCTGAGATATATCCTTTATTATATTATTATTGTGACAATTATTACGTTTTGGATTTTTTCCTATTAAATACCATTGTACTTGTGCTATCAGTGTTCTTTCATGACATTGGCAAGGCAGACAACTTCTAACTTCTCCCAAAAAAAACAACAACCGCCAACAAATGATCACCACAATCAGAAATATTTCAGTATAAATGTATTTAATGTATTTCAGGGTGGGGTTTTCCTTTACGTAGTGTTTATTAATGTACGGGGGGGGGTTGGTTGGTTGGAATTTTAAAATTTTGCGAAACCACACAAGAACCTGTATGCAACTATTTCAGGAGCTAACAGACACATCAGAGACTATGCCAGCGAAGACTATGACACTATTTTTGCTGTGTTTCCTGGTTGTAAATCTAGACAAGCTTCTTCCTCCTCCATCTATTACCATCTGTCTCTGTACAGAGTAAGAGAATACTTCCCTCTAAAGTGCTAACGTTGGTATTATATATATGTATATATATATATATAAATGTCATTAAATCATGGATAAGAATATGTAGAAGGCATCACGGGCAAGTCAGCAGTTTTGGGTGAAGTGTGTGTCACGCCTATGTGCGCGAGAAGCAGCTCGAGCGCTCGTGCGCGTCCACGCGCA
>JAOTRR010000033.1:12145208-12164952 GCA_028570945.1 Gogo arcuatus
TCCCCTCACATTTTTTCCTGCCAGTCCCAGGAATCAAACCGGCGACCCTTCAGGCTGCATTCAGGCGACCCCAAGGCTGCTTCTCTAGCCTTCAGGCCATGGCTGCCCCCGCCATGGAGATACAAGTCAAGAGCTTCAGTTAATGTTCACATCAAACATCCAAATGGGGAAAATGTGATCTCCATGACTTGGACTGATGATTCAGAAACTGCTGAGTTCTTGGCATTTTCGTGCACAAGAGTCCCTAGAGTTTACATAGAAAAGAAAAAAAACATCCAGTGAGCATCAGTTCTGTAGACAGAAAAGCCACATTGGCCAGACTGGTTTGAGCTGAAAATAGAACACCAGTTTCTTAAATACTCGGATGTGTCAGTCTGACACCAACAACCATGCAACAGACAGTCACTGAGAGATCACATTTTGAGAATAACGTTTGACGTGAACATTAACTGAAGCTCTTGATCTGCATCTTCATGATTTTTTGTATATAATTTAGAATAATAATACTAATATGTTGTTCCTACAATTTTTATGCATCAGGTTTTTCCTATAAAAGTGTTTTTTGCTTATGCAGTCTTGCTCCTTTCAGGTTTGTAACAAGAACATGATTTAAATAAGTAATGAATTTGACATTTGAATACTCTTCTGCATCTTTTTTTTTCATGACACCTGCTGTTCATTTTGCTTATGTAAATATTGTGCAAATGTTTAAAGGTGTTTCTTCTTTCTCCTTTGTTTTTCAGCCAAGAAAAATCAGGTAAGCATTGCATTAATATTTTAACATCCTACATTATTGGAACAACTTAATACAGATCACTTTTCATTAAATGTTATTGAACATCTTATTATATACTATGCAAAAAAAAAAAAAGGGTTTCTTTGGATTGTTCTCGATGGTGCTTCAAGTTCTGCCATTTCATTGAAGGCCTTTGATTTCAGAATTTCATTACCAACCCTGGAGAGGCCAGTTAAAGATTGAGTCTGTTTTGTACAACATTGGGTTGAAGTCCACCCATGGAGCCATGTTCCCTGCAAATCTGTATGTTGGATAATTTTTGACAGTGTACACAACAAGTCAATCTATGCAAATGGATATAGTAACTGTTGGTGCATATTGAATGTGGCAAGATATTGAATTCCATTTATTTCTTTGACTTTGAATTATATTCTTTTTTAGTTCATGCTGATCTGGCTTTTTTTTTCCTTCAGTCCAAAAATAGTTAAAGTTTACCATGCCATTGGAGTCTCTGAACTGAGAAAAACTTTGCCCCAAGCAATTTTTGAAACTTCTCCTCTTGGTGAAGGTATGTTCAAATTTATACTTGTTATTTAGAATAGTGAGACGTAGAAGACTAGTCTTTATTACAAAGTGCCACTTATCATTTTATAGTTTTTCTTTTACTTTAGGTGTTGTATATGGATATTTTGATTTCTTGTGGACCATATGTCTGATTTATTTTTTTTTCTTTTAGTTTCATTAGATGGCAGATGGTTTAGCATGTACAATGTCATTTCCTTTGAAGCAAAAAATGGCCTAGCTTTCTTAACTCAAGAGTTGAAGGAGAAGGACATGGTAAGTCTGGGGTGTGGGCAACATTTGAGCCAGTGGAGTAGGAACTGGAAGACATTTAATATTTTTCTGTCTTTTAACATGCAGGCCCTTGTTATACGTTTGGAAGATGGTGGTTTCCTTGTACTTTTACATTCATCTAATTTCCTCTCCTACGAAGGTAATAATACTCTAAAGGCAATACTCCAAATCTGAACAAATATGTTTAATGCTTTACTTCCTGATTAGTAAAATGTTGGAAAAACATTTTTGTAGGTGCAGGCACAGATAAAGCCTTTGCTCTTCAAGGAATGTTTGTTTATCCTGAATCCAGAACTGTGCCAAGAGGTGAGTAAAACTTATCTAAAGTATTTTGTGGCATATGTTATTGCAACTTTTGGACATTGTTCATATGGTGTCTTTATTTCTAATTCTTGGTTATTTGGGGGTTTAGAGACCAAGAGTGGATACCATAAGACTACAGTTTCATCTGAGGTTCTTCAAGTTCTCCCTGCCCTGAATTATGCTGAATTAGAGATGGAGAAGTGTCCTCCAAAGCAGAATGAGGAGCCCCTTGGCGTAATGGAGAAACATTTGCAGAACTTTGCTGCTCTTATTTTTCCAGGGCTAACTAGCAGCCCTAGTAGGGAGGCTAGTATGTTTCCTGATCAGTATGATGTACCTGATGGTTTTCCTCTCATTGCCCCAAAGTGGACAGAACAGACGGGAGATCACCTCAGGACATACTTAGAAAGTCCATGCAGTTTTCAAATTCCAGTGGCGAGGGCACTGGAACTCCTTGCTGCTGGAAAACAGCAGCGCAGTGATGATCACGATGATGATGTCTATTACTATATATCATCACCCGAGGCCCCTCGGACTCCTGCTGACATGGTTTTGGAAAGAGATTTGCCTAATGAAACTGATCATTCAACTTGCAGGAATGTTTCGGATGAGGTGAAAAAAACAGCTGAGCAGCAAGCTGAAACAGAAAAGACTGTAGCTGCCGAACTGCCCCATTGTGCTTTGATGGAGGAAGTCAACACACCTGGTGCAGCAGTGTTTGCAACGCCTGATAACAACCCAGTTGAAAGGACAGACCCTTCACCCACGTCAGGTGACCTCCCCACAGAACACTACGCTCAGAACGTTCATGCGGTTAATACTGCTCAGGACAGTGAGAAAACATCTGAATGTGCCTCAGTTGAGGACAAATGCAGTGGAGAGGAGTTTTCCGGGGCATTTTTGAAAGAAACTGTTCAGACCACCAGTGTGGCATTATCATCCACAGAAATTGGAGATGATGCCTCAACTCTAGCATCTAATGCTGAGATGGAGGTTGATCAGTCAGAGAAAGTAGACAGTTTATCAGATGTGCTCCCTAAGGTTGGAGGTCAGATACCTGTTGCAGACAAAGTCCTACAGGAAGCCGACCTTCCAACATCCATTTCACCTCCTACTACATCAATAAACCGGACTGAAGCACTAATTAAAGATTGTAAAGAAGTACAGCCAGAGGCGAGCATTAATGTTCTTGCTGAGACGAAATCCGTGCCAAACCGGCGTGGAAAAAGGAGGAGGAGGAAAGTTTTAAAACACAAAACTAATAGAGTCAGTCAAATTACAACCCCACTTCAAAACACTACTTTACCCTTATGTACTTTAATAGAATCCTCTCCTGAACAGAGTACTAACAGTGACACAATACAATCCTCACTCAGCACACTGAAAAAAGATTGGCGTTCTCTCCCAAGGCGCAAGAGGCACTGGAATGCTGATGCCAATATGAAGCGGACGTTGAGATCAGACTTTAAAAACACTGAAGCACCATGTGATAAAAACAGTGAAACTGAGGAACCTACTGTTTTAGGAAACATTATGCTCAGTACACCAAAACGAAAAATGGAAGGAATTAATATGAGAGAACGATATGGCCTTAAGACAATCATCACAGATTGTGGCTTTGTCTTTGTCCCACATGGCTCAGAAGTTGCTCCTGGAGACATCAAGTCGAACGAAAATAAACAAGCTCAAGAATCATCCTCGGTTACACCCAGCAGTCCTTCAGGGGAGGAGCCAACAACTTCACCAACACATGATAAACCTCAGCCATCAGAAATGGAAAACAGAGGTCAGCATATGCCCCTAACACACATACAAAACATTTCATTAACTCCAGCTAAGGCACTATCCTCTGGGGACATTACTGAAAAAGTTCCTGTATCCCCTAAAAACTCTGCGCAGTCAACTGAAAAAACTAAAAGTGCAATGAAAGACCATGTTTACAGGGCAATATCCATAAGCAAACTAAAGACAGTGCTCAAAAGAGCAAGAAGGACTGGTACACAGGATCATGGGAAATCAATATCAGATAATACAGAGCCTGAAATGAAAAAAGGCAACCCAAACAATGATGTAGAGTTGTCAGACAATGGCAAATCGAGTCTTCATTGCAATGATAAAAAAGGCAACACATTACAGCATAATCCTGGGAGCCAAGAGCCAGTGGAAAATACACCATCTAAACCACTCCTGAGGACCACATTGTCTCAGGAGAAGCAAATCTCCAAAATCCCAAAAGAAAATGGTAGGCATGGAGTAAAGCCACTGATTTTTTTTTTTTCCCTTTTACAAACAAGTAGGATCTTTTAATATTACTGTGTACTGTAGTCAAATGTATTTTCACTGTAAAAATGAGATCTACAGTAGAGATGTGCATGGGACGCCTGCATTTTTTAAACTCAGTGCACTTACTTAGTTCTGTTTCTTGAAATATAAATAAATTAATAATTTAGGCCCCAGTGACTGCAGCTAGAATAAAACTTTACTGAAGAAGAATGAATGGATGAACATGGTACATGGTAAATGGGGGGTCCAGGAATGCACAAGTAGCCCATCAAATCCAATACGCTCCCATGTTAATGAGAGCCTTCCTTTGTCCTGAGAGCTTCGTATCAGAGCTCCTGCAACTTTTTTTGTTGGGTCTTTTCCGGTGGACTGCACAATCCCAGTCCCAATGCAGTAAATGAAATATTCTAAAAGGAAAAGGGATATTTTCCTTAAGTCTGGTTCATCATAACAGATTCTGTGTGGACAAGTGTGTGGACAAATTTAGTCCTCTAAAATAATCATATAAGTTAGGTCTAATTTGAATCAGCAGACTTATTTGAAAACATGTGGACCTTCATTTTCTCTGCCTGACTTTGTTTAGCTTCTTTCCTGCTGTCCCTACTAAAATTGTACATACTGTGAGAAAATTTTAATGCATTTTATTTCTGTGCACTCCATGCAGTACTAATATTACTATTAATTGCAGATATATTTATAATTTTAGTTTTACATTTTTGGTAGGGAAAGCATCAGTCACAGCTCCTTTCCTTCTACAGCTTCTGCCATCTGTCTTATATGTATGTTTGTGCCTATAACAAATTCTACTTTTTTGTATCCATTCTCTTGCTGCTTTTTCATTCTCTTTTTTCTCTGTTTTTTGTTTCTCTTTTGTTTTTACAGGTTACAACAATTTTGACAACTTTCCCCCTAATGAAATAGTTAAACAAGCTGAGAGTAGGGTAGAAGGAAAGTGTATTAGTTCTGATGGCCAGAGCAATAAAGAGGAAGTGGCTGTTGGTGTGCCTGCACCTTCAGATGCTCTTAATCTTCTGGCTGATTTGGCCCTTAGAGTAAATAGAGACAAAACGTTGCCTAACCTGGGAGAAAAACACCTTGGAGCCAAGACCGCTAGCTCGCAGCAAAGAGTCGTTCATCTGTTGCGAGACCTCAACCCCAAATTAAAATTACCCCCTAAATCTCCTTGTCCAGAGGGTCTTGTTGTGACTGGGGATTTGATATTAGAGATATCAAAAGAGCATTCTTACTCACAGCCCACCTCTCTGCTGTCAGGTTTGACAGGCATATGCCCCCAGGTTCAACCTCCAGTTGAATGTGTTGAGTCTCATCTGTCCATGAAACGTGACCTTCTACTGAAGTTCCCTGATCTGACTAGTTGCCCAGGCTATCATAATAAAGGAAGCAAAAACGGATGGAAATTTCTTCCATCTTTAAGTGCATCAGCCCCAGCTGCTGTCAAGGCCAAAGTATGGAGTTCTCTGTTTCTCCGCTGTAGGAGCATCGTTGAAAAGGGAGGCTCCATTCAAGTGACAAGACATTGGAAAGAAAACTATGATTTCAAGTTTGACAGCAAGTTCACAAATGACAGGCTAGACAAATGTGTGACAAGAGCGCTGCATGGGTATGTGCTTCTTTTTTCCAATCTAGAACTGGATAAAGTCCAGTGACTCAAGAGTGTTCAATCTTAGCTAAAATGCATTATGTCAAAATGTTATGAAGTGCTATATACATTTGTAGTCATGTCATCAATGTGTAGTTACATTGTGAACAATTTAAATACATATTTATTGTAGTAAAACTTGTATTTGTAGTAGATTAAAAAGTAGAAATTGCTTTTATAGTGTCATATTTACCTCTTTCTGAAAGAGGACTATTAGAAATACATGGAAGTCATTACTTAATTGAATGTACATAGATTGTTTAACTTATAAGTGAATTTTCAAATAATAGTAATGTAGCCAAAATGGTCTACACTTTATTTACCACTAACCACGTTCCTGTCTGTTCCTAATTTCCTCAGCAAATGGAATTTTAACACTGAAGACAGTTATGAGCAGGTGCATCTCATCTTCCATATGTGGATAGGCCTGTTCTACAGTAAACCCACTTCCAGATTCTTTCACTTTGATAACAGCTGCTCAACAGTGGAAAGAAAAAATCCTGAAAAGGTGTTACAGGGTGCTGTTAAGAAGTCCACACCGCTGTCTGATGTTGATTTGACCTCAAAGGAGGATAAATCTGCTTCTTTAAATCCTGTATCAGATGCTCTTGACCTTTCGGTGAAAGTGTTTGGGGCTGTGGATCACTGCACCACTGGGGAGAATCCTACACCTAGTTCTGATATACGATCAAGACTGGATCACATGAGGGAAAATAAAGAGGCAGCTATTAAACCCAGTTTAGAGTATTCTCCCAGTGTTCTAGCAGGAGGCGTTCTTATGGTAAGCAGTCCTAGGGCAACATAAACCATGTCTAATCTTGATTTTTCTGTCTGCATAGAATGACCAAAAAATGCATATTATATGATTACTGTAGTACTGAGTGTTCAACTGAAAATGGTCTTTACACTTCACCTTCTGGATGTAGGAATGGCAAAAATCATTTATTTCTGGAAAATCAAGAGAAATTCTTTACACCAAGTAAAAGATGTTATCATAACAGTTAAAAGTGACGTACATAGTTGACTATTGTACAGTAGATGCTTAAATCTTGGCTGATTTATTATGACCTATAATAGTGCATTCGTTAAATAAGGAATAAAACATGAGAAGAAAGTGATGGTACAGGAAAATACTCAATGACTGGGAGGTGTGAAACCCCACCAAAAACTTATTATTTTCCTAAAGCTAGCCATTTTTATTTAATAAAGAATAACATATCTTTTATCCATTTATAGTTATACTCGACTTGTAGAACGTCTGCAAACAAGTTCTTGTTGTCACTTAAGTTATAGCAGCTATAAACAGTCATTCCCTCACCATCCTTGCTTGTCATGCAGTTTGCAGCTTGTCATGTTGCTGATAATCTGCAAAAGCCTTCTGGCCTGAAGACCTTCTCAGGTCTGAAAACTTAAATGAACATCTTTAACTCTGTTACAGATCACTGTCTCTGGAGACTCTTTCCATGAATGCTAAATAAACATTACTGTAGAAACAATAACGTATTAGAATGAGCATATTAATATACTATATGTCCAAATGTTTGTGGACATCTGACCATCTAAACCATATGCGCTTGTTGAACAGCCCATTCCAGAATTAATCCCCCTTTGCTGTTATAATGACCTCCACTCTTCAGGAAAGGCTTTTCACTAGATTTTGGAACGTGGCTGTAGGGATTTGTTCATTCAGTATTGGTGAGCATTAGTGAGATCAGGCACTGATGTCTGGAGAGGAAGTGGGGGGTGCATGCAGTATTCCAGTTCATCCCAAAGGTGTTTATTGGGGTTGAGGTCAGGGTTCTGTGCAGGTCACTTGAGTTCTTTCATGCCAACATTGGCAAACCATGTCTTCATGGACCTCACTTTGCACAAAGGGGCATTGTCATGATGGAATATGTTTGAGCCCCTTAGTTCCAGTGAAGGGAAATTGTGATTTTAAAGCATACAAAGACATCCTATAAAATTGTGTGCTTCCAGCTTTGTAGCAAGAGTTTTGGGAAGAACCACATATGGGTGTGATGGTCCGGTGTCCACATACTTTTGGCTATATAGTGTGTAAACCTGTGATTTGAATTACAGCCGGAACTACTGTCAGAACTGCAGATTAATCAAATTCAGGAATTCAGTGGCACTGTGGAAGAATAAATATTACTGTACTACTACTAGGTGTTTAATGACTGAAACGTTCACACACAGCTCTTAGACACATTTCTACAAGCAGCCAGTAACAATAAACTGTGTTTAGGCTACTGTATTGTTATGAGCATTTGTTTCTTATGGGCAAGAGATACACACTGCTACACAACTGAATCTTTGTTTGTTAACCATTGCAGGATTACAGATCTACCGTGGAGCTCTTGGATGAAAATTCCACATCTGATTATAATGACTGCAGTGACTTAAAGGATGATATGACCGATGCCACTGAAAGCTCTTGCACAAAACTCTTGGAGAGCAATAGTGCATACAGTCAATTGTGTGACCAAGCATCAAACATGAGCTTAGATGAACATAAATTGTTCAGTGTGCAAAAGAATGAACTTGTTAGCAAGGATCTGTCTACATCAAAGACCATGAACAAAAAAAGTGCTGATATAAATCGCACTGAGACAAAAAATGTGGCTGTATTCCACCAGATTGTTGGGCCTGTCAGGCCTCTGACTCTTTCAAAAGTGCATGATTCCTTACCTGGAAGAAAAATCATACTCAAGTCATTGAGCTTTAAGGATAAGCACAAAGAGGAAGCAACTGTATCAGTGCACAGTGAGAGTGTATCCAAAGATGGGCAGTGTAAAGCAGGAGTTAATGAGGAAAAACCTGAAAGCACATCAGTGTGTGTGCACTCTGGTAATGAGTATGCACTTAAAAACAAGACAGGAAGCTGTTCTGTCATTTCTGGTCCCATGAGTAATGAAAATGATGCAAGAATTGAAGTTAAATCTGTGTTTCTTACCAGAGTTGAAACGCCTATGGTCATTCATGATGTGAGTAGTAGTCCAAAGGAGAAATGTGTGTCTGGTGAGAGTAATAATAAAGTAATGTGTAATGACATAGTAGACACACCGATGGATGTGCTTGACGTAAGTAACAAGACAAAGCAAGAAGTCAAATCTGTAATAGATGACACACAGATACATGTCACAAATGATACCATACTTGTGGAGATGCATGTTATAGACAAAGCAATGGAGAAGGTTGGACCTGTACCTGATGTCAGAGATGAAATTCCTTCAGATATACCTGATGTGAAACATAAAACAAAGGAGGAAGTTAAATCTGTAAGTCATGTCTGGAGTGATACCCCTGGGGATGTGCTTGTTGATGATGAGACAAAGGACAAAGTAACACCTGTGCCTGTTGGAGATGACACATCTATGAATGTACCTGATGTGATTAAGTCAAAGGAGGTAGTTAAACCTATGAGAGACAACACAAGTTCAGATGATGTCAGAAATGACACGTGTGTGGGGGTACATGTTAACGATGAGACAAACGAGGTTCCAACAATGCCTGATATCAAAGATATCACGTCAGTGTATGATGGAGAAAATACTCCTTGTGGTGTATGTGATGATGATAATGCCTCAGATGAAGTTAATTCTGCAAACATCAGAGATATGTCTGGAGCTGTACTGGCTGAAGCCAAAGATAAGCTTGGTGTCATAGATGACATACCTGTAGATGTACAGGATGTGAATAACACAAACAAGGAAGCCAAACCTGAGCTTGATGTCAGAGCTGATATGTCTGCAGATGTACAGGATGTGAATAACATAAACAAGGAAGCCAAATCTGTGCTTGATGTCAGAGACGACACACCTGCAAAGATACAGGATGTGAATGATAGCACAAAGGATGAAACCAAATGTCAGCCTGATGTCAGCAACTGCAGCTCTGTGGATAGACAGCATGATGTTGATGCGACAGAAGACATGGCAGTCCAGGAAAAAGCGTATGCCATGGAGGAACATGTGTCTGGGAAAGATGAGAGTAATACACATGAAATAACTAATGAAAGTGAAAGAAAAGTAGCAGCAGAGCTCATTTGTGATGCTGATACTGAATTAGACTCTGAGGAGCAGAACACTATTTATGAGTCTCAAGATTGGACAGATTGCGTAGATATGGATATCAGTGATGGTAAGGATTCAGAAGACAAAAATCAAGGAAAAGCTCCTGAGGTGAATGTCTCTGGTGGTGAAATTCTTCCTAAAGCGCTTGAGGAAGACACTGTAAAGCTGCACGAGGATGAAATAAAAACTGTGGCACATGTGGCAAGCAATTATTCATCTGCAGGTCATGTGAGCTCAACATCCCATCAGTTAATTATGTTGAAGGAAGGCCACAGCTCACCTGCTGTTGGTGGCACTTGCATCCCAACACAGAATGATAGTGAAAGCACAATGCTTCATGACACCACTGTGGTTCAACATGAGACACCTGAGGTCAGTCAGTACAAACCCAGAAAAGTGCCAGAACCATATGAAATAAAAGGCTCTAGCATTCAGGGCACAACCAAAGAAGCTGATGATTTAGCAATTTTAAATGCAAATGTTGGTTCAGGCAAAAGTACTAGAATGCTAGAGGAGGGCACTGACCAAAAACCTCTTGTCCCCACAATTTGTGAGAGGTCTGCTGTTAAAAGGTTTGAGATACATGACAATTTTGACAGCATGGATGCATCTCCACCAGCTCTGCAAATAGATACTGAGGCTGAGATGAACAGCAGATGCTGTACCCCTACTCTGGATGAACCACCATACAGTCAAGGGACTGATGAAGTTTCAAACATTCATGAAATGAATTTAGAGGACATTTCTGAAATGGAGAACTACTGTGTAAAGAAGGGCTCTACCAGTAAATGGTTAGTACTTGATGGTTCTGAGGATTCACATTCTGGAGTAGAGAAGTCTCCAGCTCACAAAGAACAAATCTTCCCTCAGGATTCTTGTTGGTCCCATAATAAGTACGAAGCCACAGTCAAAGAGACTGATGAAAGTAAAGCATTTTTAACTGATGAACATGTGCCCGAGGAGAACTTGGTTTATTGTGACTATGATGCAATTCCCGAACCTAGAAATACCAAAGACATTAAGCCTCAACAAGAGCAGTTTGGCGATTTCTTTAAGCAATATGAAGAGCAATATGAAGAGTTTTCTTCATCATGGACACACAGTGCTAGCTTCAAAACAGTGGGAGAAAAAGATCTCAGTGAATGGTATGCACATGATGAGTATAAGCATTACACAAACAGCATTTCCGTCCACAGAGAAGTTGCATATGGGCCAAGAGAGATTACAGAGAGTAACTCAGTCATCCCTGGTTGGGTACAAAGAACTCATTATTCAGCATCCAGTCCCAATGTGGATGAGCCAAATGAAAGAGTTCTTTCTTTCAGACACCGAGGAGGTTTATCTGAATCTAATGATGAGGCTGAGAGTCATGGATCAGAGCCTGTGCATTACGGTAAAAAGAAACGCAAGAGAAAGTACTGCCAAAATGAGTGGGATGAAGACTTTAATGCGACTGTAGACTACAGCATACAAAAGACCTTTTCATGTAGTTCAGATCGATCAAGCATATCAAGGACACGAACATCTAGCCCATATCAGCATAAAGGAGACAGCAAGCAGACTTTTGACTGGCGTAGATATTTCAGGAGGGAGGGAATATTTGAATCAAATGAAAGGAATGATGGACGGTTTCACAATCCACCTTCTTCTATCGTCACTATGTTTGACAAGAAAGGCAATAGAATAATATTTGAAAGTCCTTCCACTCAAAAGCGATTATCAGGCATACATGGTGCGAGTCAGAGTGTGGAAGAACAGCAATCAACGTCTGACACCGAGTCTTTATTGGAACTTGAGTATCTGATCTTTTCAGAGAGGATGACTTCTTTGCTCAAAAACTGCAAGACTACCTCCAGAGTGAAACCACAGCACAGACTAAATATCAGCCCTGTTGAAAACCCTATGACCATTCAATTTTCAAGACTTGATGAGCAGAACAGCTTGTCTGCACTTGATCAGCCCTGGCCAACTCTTTCTAAGTTTAAGATAAACGTGGACATGTCTGAAAGGAAGGCCTTGAAGAAAACTGCAAATTACAGTAAGCCCTTGCATCTCCAAAGCCTTTTCTATGAAAGAGGCACTGAAGCAACTTGTTCTAAGTTATCAGACATAACCAAAGAATGTTCAAAGTCATACCACACTATGATGAATGACATTTGCATTGGCAAGACGATCCCTCCTCAGAATGACGAGCTGAAAAGAAAATGGGATGTTGAGCACTCTACAACTAGCAAACAGTTTGGATTCTGTGGTCACATCAAAAAGGACATGTTTGATCATCTGCATGATCATTTAAACTCTGTCGTGAGGCAAGCATGCAAGACCAAGTACAAGTTCTACATCTTGGTTACATCAGCGGACCCCTTTTTTGAGGAAACCAAGGTAAGAAAATATTGGCTAAGAAGTTGTATTTAAAGGAAAAAATTCACCCTGAACAACTTCCATATTAATCTTTATAATTAACATGATCTTGAATTTTTATTTTGAACTTTTTTTGCTATTCATTTTCTACATCACTCACAATACTGTCGACTACCTGCTCATAGTGGTGCCAGTATGATTTAGAGCTTTCTTCTTCTCTACCTTCAGAGATTGATGCAGCAGCACCACCTTTAGTCCTATACTCTGTCCAGCTCTCTCACCTCATCTGTATACTTAAACAGATCAGCTTCCGCCGTCAACACCATCACAACTTCATTTCTTGATCGATAACGAGCTCAAGAAAGTCTTTGCCGTAACTGAATCAGAATCAAGTTTATTGCTAAGTACGTTCTCACGTTCTTGGTGATGGTAATTCATCGTATAGCTGCATTGCATTGGAAAATTGAGCTCAACGTTTGACATCACAACTACTTATACGTTAGATTTCCCATTAATATGACATTGCTGAAAAATGGTGAGAAAAGAAGCTGTTTTTCAGAAGTTAACCACTATTACTTATATTTGAGATCACTAAAAAAAATTCTCATTTTAAAATCCATTTTAACTGCACTAGCAATGTCCCCCTCTGATATCAGCATACAGCAACGGCTAAGTACTCATGGGAATAATGAAAATGCAGCACCAACCAGCAAATTAACACCAGACTCACTAAGCAAACATACTTTATTGTGGTTCAGGGTGGTGTTTTCCTTCAAGGATAACATAAATTATAGTGTGATTGTAGAAAGAAAAAAAAACATTCATTAACCTTGTTCTGATCTCCAGGATCTGTTGGAAGCTGAGGGCCACACTGCAGTTGAGTCTTATCAGTTTGACTTTGATGCCCATGGGAAAACTCCTCTACTTATTATCCTGAGAAACGAGGATATTGCAGAACACATATTTGAGGTAAGTCAGTTTCAAATGTGGACTTTTAGAAAAATATATATTTAACTGCAGATAGGCACTAATTTCATGTCTTCCCAGGTCCCATTTTTGCTTGAGTTAAAAAAGTCATCCAGAGTTCTGTTTGCGGGCATCGATCAGCCTGACGATGTTGTAAACCTCACACACCAAGAGCTTTTTGCCAAGGGAGGATTTGTGGTTTTTGATGAAACAGCCCTGGACACACTGAATTTGGGTAGCTGATGTTACATATAAGAATATTACAATTTTGAAAAAATAGAAAGATTGAAATGTTACTTTGTAATCTGCTGTATAAAAAAAAATCACATGATTTTCATTATGCTTTTTTCTTTTTCTTTTTTTTTTTTAAATTTTACAAAATGTTTTTAAAGAAAATATGAAAAAGGTTGTGGGCATTATGGAAGAACTAGATAAAAAAGGGAAGTGGAAATGGTTTCTGCACTACAGAGACAGCCGCAAGTTCCGGGAAAATGCAAGGTAAGGGCGCAGTTTCTATTCTCGCCTTACTGTTATGTCTAGTTCTACAGGACCTAACCAAATAATGTTCAGAACCTGAAACATATAGCTAGATTAAACTTTGCAAAATGTGTGGCTGCCTGGGAAAACCTGTAAGATGTCGCTGTAGCTGAATTCAGCCGGACGTGTTAAATTTCCTCACTCAAGTTGTTGGACAGCTGTGTGTTATAGTGAAATAGATATGAGCCTAGGCCTCGGATACCGGCTCTTGAATTGTTCATGATGCATATGCATATCATCAAAACACAATAGAGCGCTTACACACTGCTGTACAGATAAAGGTCAAAGATTTCAAGTTTTTATAAATGACAATAAAAAGACGAGAAATTTAATCAGAACAGAATTGACGGAATGGATCAGTGATTATTTCCCCACTGATCTTAGCATGAAAAGAGATCAGTCAAGTGAAGAGAGGACGATGAGGTTCGTGTTTGTGACTTTTATCTCAAGTGATGAAACAGAGATTGATGTGGATGATGATCAAATTGAGAACTGTGATTTCTCATTGTAACTTCATATTTCTTTAAGATTTGACTGTAGTTTTTCCATCAGTAGATTAGGTTACAAATGTAGAGGAGAGCAGGCCGTTTGCTTGCCTGTTAGCTCAGGATAATAGTAAATTAGGTTAATATTTCCAACTGACACAATATAGAGATGACAACAGAGTATTGAGGCATCTTAAAACAGTTTATGGTTTAAGTATATTGATTTTGAATAATTATGTACACTCATCATCCACTTTAATAGGAACACCAGCACATTCATGCTGTGTTCATCCAGTCAGCCAATGATGTGGCAGCAGCACAATGCATAAAACCATGCAGATACAGGTCAAAAGCTTCAGCTAATGTTCATATTAAACCTCAGAATGGGAAAACTGTGATCTCTGTGACTTTAACCATGGCATGGTTGTTGGCACCAGATGGGCTGGTTTGAGTATTTCAGAAACTGCTGATCTCCTGGGAATTACACACAAAACAGTCTCGAGTTTACACAGAATGGTGCATTGAGTGAGTGAGCTCAAAAAACATTGTGAGCGACCGACCGACCGACCGACCGTTCATTCGTTCTGTGGGTGGAAATGCCTTGATGATAACGGAGGTCAAAGGAAAATTGCCAGATTGGTTCGAGCTGCCAGGAATGATACAGTAACTCAAATAACTACTCTTTACAACCGTGGTAAGCAGAAAAGCATTTCAGCATGCACAAAACATTGAACCTTGAGGTGGCTAATAAGCTACAACAGCAGAAGACCACACTGGGTTCCACTCCTGTCAGCCAAGAACAGAAATCACAGGCTCACCCAAACTGGACAGTTGAAGATTAGAAAAAAAAAATCACCTGGTCTTTTTCCAGTCTTCAACTGTCCAGGTTCAGTGAGTTTGTGCCCATGATGGCCTCAGATTCTTCTTCTTGGCTGACAAGTGTGGAACCTGATCTATACTTCTGCTGTTGTCGCCCATCCACCTCAAGGTCACACTTTCCCTATTCTCATGTTTGATGTGAACAGTAACTGAAGCTCTTGACCTGTATCTGCATGTTTTTATGCATTGTGCTGCTGCCATGTGATTGGTTGATTGGATAAATGCACGAGTGTGCAACTGGATGGTGAGTATATGTTTGTCCCTTTTATATAAAATGAGATTATATTAAACAGAAATTGGCTGGTGGATGGGCAGGACGTCTGAAATGCCCGTTAGTCTGTATTCTTTATTAAAAAAGAGAGAGAGAGAGAGAGAGAGAGAGAGAGAGAGAGAGAGAGAGAGAGAGAAAGTTGCTAGACCTAGACTGACAGTTTTCATGGATCTATTTCTTATTTGTATATCTTATGTATTACAGATTAAATGAAATGCAAATAAAATACATAAATATTAGTTCCTTTTAGACATGTTTAAATACAGTTTTCTCCCTTTTCACATTTTGAAGTAACCAAACCAGCATGTGATTGAAAGACATGCAAAAGAGAATCATATTTCAGTTCAGAAAAAACTGTAATATTCAGAATTTTATATAGTAGAAAATACCACCACACAAATACATTTGTTTAGCGTCCATGTTGATGAAGTATGAAGGTCCAGTTCCCCCAAGTGCTGGTGAATATGCAAGTCTCAGTTCTGCAATAGCTAACGAGTGCTGTTACCTTTAGGTGCAGTCCTGAGGCACAAAGGAGGAAGCAGTTCATTGACTGCTGTCAGGAAGCGGGAATCGTAGAGGTCTTGCCTTATCATGAGTGTGACATCATTTCACGGGACAGCCCAGACTACCTTCGCTGTCTAATTCGTCTCCAGATCCAAAACATCTCTGCCCGGTTCCCTGTTTTCATTACAGGTGAATTTTTGTTCTTGTTTCTTTTGTGCAGATGTTCAGACATCTGCTGAAATGTTTTGAAATTGTATTTTAAAAAAATACTAATGCTGCTTCTGAATACTCATACTTCCATACTATTAGTACACAAAAAGCAGTATGTAGGGTGTCGGAATACTCAGTAGGCATTTAATAGTAGTCAAACGGTACCCGGATGATCTACTACATCCGTAGTATGCAAACGTACCATATTACGCTACACTACGCTGTCCCATAATTCAGCTGGAGGCTCCAAATAACCGGGGGGGAAAAAAAATTCCCCTGGGGAAAAATAGAAAGAAGATGGCTGTCTGAAGCGAAGCCGGTTGTTGCGGCAGTGTACAAATGTATGAGGAACTGTTTAAACATTTCTGCTGTTGCCAAATTAATTTTTCTTTTAATTTTGCGGCATACGTGGGTATACGTCCTCTGTGAACATCCAAGTCAGAGGACAGTAAGATGGTGGCGGAGTACGTCCGAATTGTGTCCTTACTACCTTCTTGCATACTCATAGAACATACTGCAGTTACGGTCGGGTAATAGGGACTTAACCATCGTTAGTGCATACTGAGAATTCAGATGCAGCCTAACAGTTTCTAAAATAAAAAGATATTATTTAATGAGAATGCACTGTTCAGTATTAGCCCAATAATGGATCTGACATTCTGAAATTCAGTTAAACATACATTTACATCATGCAGAAAAATTATTTTTATTAAGAAATCATTATTAAGCTTATTAAGAAAAGATTAATTCCTTACTTAATCATAATAAAACTTTCAGACAAATATGTAAGGAATAAAACACAACAGGACATGCAATAATATAGGAAAATAATCAGTGATGCGGCTTGACACAAAGCAGGGTTATTGTTGAGTAAGTTGATTATTTTCCACTAACAGCACCCCTAAAGTGTTTTATTCTTCTTATACCACAGCAATATCATAATGATTAAGATTTTTTAAAGGATGACATTTTTTTCCACTTCTATTTATAGTATTTTTATGGAATGTCTGCAAAGTCCTCCATCATTAGACTTTTCCATTTTGGAAAACTTAAAGGAAGGGCTTTATCTCTGTCTGTTACAAAGTGCTGACACTGGAGACTCCTTCCAGAGAACTGTTAAATAAAACTGTTAAATAAACGTATCCTCACAAAAGTTCATCATATCAACACATTTTGGTCTCTTTATTATTAGTCTTAGACAATGTGAAGCGTCTTCATTACAAGTCCCTGAGAATTAGCTGTTATTATAGGAACAATAACGCATTTGTATAAACCTGTGATTTGAAATACAGCCGCCGTTGTGTGATTGTGACCAATCAGAATGAAGTATTCAGCAGCACTTTGGTTGTAAAGGCTACACATACAAATAAATACTTTATATACTATATATAAAATACTAAATATTTAACATGTTTGTCTCTGTTTTCCCTGTTTAGACACACCAGATGACACTTTTGAGAAGAATGGGATTTTAACTATGAATATTTACACATTCTCACGGATTCTTTCAAATGACACATGCTCGGTTTCATAAACTGCTGGCTTAAATGGTGTATTAGTAGAATGTACACTATATATGATTTCTTTTTGTACAAATTGAATCGCTAATTATCTGTTGTTGAGTGCTCTTTTGTTCATAAATGTAAATTATTTTTCAGTCTACATGTTCAACTTGCTGTGTGTTAATATTTATATTGTAGCCCCAATTAAAGCTTTCAAGTGGAGGCTTTATGTATAAAGTTTGATATGTATTAATTTTAAATACTGTAAAAAATATCACTGATATTTTAGTGTAACTCAGTTTTTCATATGGTTTTATAAATCATATTGACAAGTTTTAATAAAACAGTTGATTACTTATCGTGGTTTCTTTCTATTTTTTTCACTGAGGAGAAAATATCAGTGCAGCACATCAGGAGTACTGCTCAGAAGTTGCCAGACTTCACATCCTCATTTTTAGTGGTCTTATTTGCTGTTGGAGTGGCATGGTGGTGCATTGGGTAGTGCTTTCAGCTTCAGGAGCTCCAGTTCGAGCCTGAGCTCAGGTTACTGACTATGTAGAGTTTTGCGTCTTCTCCCCATGTCCATGTGGGTTTCCTCTGGGTTCTCTGGTTTCCTTCCACCACCCAAAAACAAGTAGGTGTGTGAATGTGTGTGTGCATGGTGTCCTGCAATGGGCTGATATTCCATCCTGGGTGTTTTCCTGTTTCGTACCCAGGATTACCTCCAAATCCAGCGCACCCTGACCGGATAAAGCGGCTACTGAAGATGGATAAATGTAATTCAGTGCACAGTATCCTCTGAAAGCCAGTTTTTCATTAAATCAGTGGTGGTCACTGGGTTACTGATTAAACCTATTTGTCAATTAAACTTTGGAGTTTTGATTTGATTCATCTCAGAGGTCCTCTCAATGTGGTCATCATTGTTCATGACTATGGCATTAACAATATTAGTTTCTAGAAAAAGAGTTTGCTCAGCACTTAAAACACCCACCACTGTCTTGACAAGTTTAACCTCACTGCAAAAAAAAAGTACAGCTTAGCAAGTGGCAATATTTTGAATATAGCCACATTTATCTAACATTACCCATGATAAGATTACAATAACTCAAATATAACTATTAAGACCTATTTTTTTTTAGACATTTTTACTCATTTCAAGCTTTAAATTAGAAACATTTTAAAAACATATAGCCAAGTCCATAAGTAATTAGACAGTGACACAGTTTTTCTCATTTTTGCCTCTGTACACCACCACAGTGGATTTGAAATGAAGCAATCAAGATGTAATTGAAGTGTAGACTTTCAGCTTTAATTCAAGCCATTTAACAAAAATATCACATTAACCATTTAGGAATTACAGCCATTTTTTACATAGTCCCTCCATTTTCACAGGCTCAAAAGTAATTGGACAACCGACTAATGAGCAGTTTCTTGACCAGTTATGGCCTGTTTCCTTGTTATTTCATGACAAATTAAGGAGATACTTGAATCTCCTTGAATTTGCATTTGGCAGCTGTTCACGGGAACTCTCAATATGCGGTACAAAGAGATGTCAATGCAAGTAAAAGAGGTCATCATCAGGCTAAAAGAAAACAAAACAAACCTATCCAAATCAAAAATGTGGTCCATTCTTAAGACGAATGCACTGGTGAGCTCAGCAACGCCAAAAGACCTGGAAGACCATGGAAAAATGGTGAGGACAGAGAAATGGTGAAAATGAGCTTCTGTGATGTTATATGTATTGAGGTTGATTTGTGAGTGATAAGTACATTGTGAACATTCAACATTGTGGTCACTCTGAGCAAGATCGCTAAACCTGAGACACAGCAGAAGTGAAAGACCTCTTAGGTTAAATTCCTCGAGTCAGTGGTGGATGGTTCAAAATGTTGACCAAACTCTTCTACCAGAAACTAAGCTGTGACTGAGGGTCTTCCACAGATTGGAAATACCTCCGTTGTGAAGAAAGAAGAAATGGTGACCACATTGAGCAGGACCTCTGAGACATGGGAGAACTGAAAGATCTCTTGGAAATTTCTTGGTCATAATAACATAATAATGTATTATTATAACAATTTACTTATTTCAATTAAACCAAATATAAGATTATTAAACAAACACA